>CM077165.1:12865631-13028418 GCA_039583875.1 Platanthera guangdongensis
TTCTACCATCTTTTTTGGCGCTACACGGTACAGTGAGCGTGACACAGGTTTCGCACCTGACACCAACTCAATAGTGAAGTCGATCTCTCGCTGAGGTGGAATATCATAGAGATCTTTAGGAAACACAATAGGAACATCACTCAAATTGGGATTTGACTCTACGATCTCCAATAATGTGAAGAATAACTCCATGCCCTTCCAAATTGCCTTGACCACTTGGAGAGCAGACATTAGCATCTTTCTTGATCCTCGCATACCAGCGAATTTAGTCTCGTGTTCGGTGTTCTGCCCCAGTGTGACTTCCTTTGAGTTACAATCAATGCATACATGCTGCTCCAAGAGTCAATCCATGCCAAAGATCACATTGAACTCAGATATCAGTAGTACAAATGCTTCCAATCCAAAGTCATGACTTCTAATCCGCAACTTAACACAACAAACTCTATCCAAGCGGTAACATGTTCAAAATCACTTCATTAGTACTTACGGAGTCCTTAATTAGGGTGTAATGTTCCAGGTCGAAGGGAACTCTTGTTGAATGTATAAGTATTAGGACTTAGCCTAATTATAACCATGCAAAACATGCATTCATCCACAAGGTATAAAATATCAAAAGCTTATAATAGTTGTAAACTAATTCATATCTGTACTTGGCACCAGAGCTTTCCCTTTTACTTCATACGATGCACCCATCATTTGCGTCATCCTTGAAGGACCACTGCGAAAATCTAGGGCAAAGTGTTCTTCTTGCCACAATTATAGCAAGTACATTGAACATGATCACTAGTTGCTCTAGACCGAGCATTCTTCCTCCACCTAATGTGGTGCCTAGACTTTGTAGAGCTCGATACCTTGAACTCTAGTGTTTGCTAAACTTTCGCCAAATCTATCTCCAAAGATTTAGATGACTCTACCAATACCCGGAATCCAAATAACTTTGGCCCCACCAATAGTAAGCACAAATCATCACGCAGACCATCATAAAATCTATTGACTTTGGTCTGCCCATCTGCCAACACAAACCTTGCACAGTTCCGTATCATGACAAAGACATGTAGGTATTCATCAACTGTGTGCGCTCCTGTACCAAACAAAGGTTCAAATGTTGATATGAACCTCTTCTTATTGTAATCTGCTCAAGTACTCCAACCGATATCGAAGCCATCACAAAGATAGGGGGCTACACATGCCTTCTGGGTTAGGCATTGATCATTGCGAAGACAACACTAGCTATCAATCGAACCATTTCCATAGATAGAGGTGTAGACACCTCAGCCGGTGCACTACTTTCCGCCAAGCACTGGTGCTGAGACCGCTATGTCGAAGACAAAACTTAATATTAACGAGAGTTCGGACCCAAGGGGGTAGCTTGCACTTACTCCTACTGAACTAGAACTCCTGGCCAGGCACTCAGAACTAGAAAATTGACCCTATGCTGTTGCGCGGAGGTCCCACCACACATCCAGAAGATATCAAGAGCGCTTCCCCGCCTAAACCAAAAGTTGAACTGGGCACCTTGGAGAACTCTTACAGCCAACCAAGATAAACAAAGGAGGAAGAAGCCAAAAGAACTTGATTCCCTGCAAAGGTACCCATATGGCCTATTTATAGAATTCCAAGTCTGGTCCACAAACAGCTTAACTTCGCTATTCAAAATTACAATACACAACCAAACTTGGTCTGCCAATAGTGTAACTCCGTTGTTCGGGTTTACTAATAGCATGCCAAATCATAACTCCACGAAGGAGAGGCGAATGTCTAGGAGAGAAGAAGAGAACCCTCCTATCCATGGTCGAGGGCTGCTGCCCGATTAGACTAACACTTGCCCACTACACAATTGCAACCCTGAGCGAGTGTTCGCTGACTATCAGACTCACCTGCTGCACGCGAGACCCAGGACTCTTGGGGTGAGTCGAAAAGCGTTCGGTGAGTGGTTGTCCGGCTACCCCACATGTCTGCCTCACTCACTCTCCTCAACTTGTTAATTCTTACCATGACCTGCGGGTTATGGAGTACTGACTCCATCCCCTGGGACTGCGGCTGCTCTCTGAGTGGCCCACTCAGCGAACACAGGGTTGTACACAATCTCCACTCTTTCTGAGATTGGCACATGCTGCAGGCATATCATATCACGAAAAGAAAACATCCAACCCCAGGTGTTCGGTGAGGGTGGCAATTACTCCATGCTAACCCGACAGGAATCTTATGGTGGGTCCCCGGACACTTGGCTCCCCCCCCGTTGCTATCCGATACATGTCATGGCTCAAAGTCACAGATTGGGATGATCCCAGACTTCGCCCAGGTCAAGCACCAACCTTCTCGGCTATCTTTCTCTCTCCTGCCTCAATCAGCTCAATGCTGGGCTCTCGAAAGAAGTTCTTAAATGTTATCAAGTCTTCTCCGGTTCTTGCAACTGCTGCGAGGGAGGAAGCTATTCCGTACTCCAGTAACTTATGTCGTTTGGTTTGCCCCCTATCTTGACTGAAAATCTGTGAGCTCGTCCCTAAAGATAAAGAGGACCAAGATGGTCAGGTGCGACCTGTGACAGTGGGTGGGTCCATCCCGCTGGTTCCACCAGACACCTTGAGATTCCACGTGTCCCAGGTATCTAGGCTCGCGACTTCACTTACACACGTTTCTCAAGATAATTTTAATTTTTGCGGCTGCTCGTAGGGGAATCCTTCAAAGGAGAGTGACATCGGGGTGGGGTCAGTGAATGTCGAGCTACACCCGCCTGAGACTGGGAGCGACAGGCCGACCCCAAAGATCAATACCCAAACTATCCCAGATGATCTCCCACATTCTCCCGGTAAGTAATCTCTTGGATATTATTTTTCTATTCCCTTATTTAATTCATACATCTCGCAGCACTCGCCTTTGGGACCACGGGTAAGGGCACTTCACTGCCCAAGTTCCCAACCTGCCTGATTCTTCTAGATCTCTCCCCGGGATCATTGATCCCGGTGGCAGTGCATCCTAACTTCCCTCCTCAATTCATCACTTCGACCACCGAACCCATACTTTTCCACCTAGGACTTGAGAAGAAACACATCACCTTCGATACACCCTTTGAGGGGCGACCCAGTACCTCTTTCCGGTACCCGGGCAAGGATGCAAATACAATGCCAGGTAAATAACTGCATTCGACTGTTTCTCACTAAAATTAGGTCATGCTCGACTGAACCTATCCACTATAGGCTATCACGACCTCTCATCAGCTGATGTTGACATCGATGAGGAGGAGTTCTAGCTGCCTCCATCTCGTGACACAATTGCCGCTTTCTTGGGTGACCCGAAGGATGCTGTGGTATTGAAGCGGTGAATGGCCGAGCTGTTTCGAAAACACACCCTTATGCTACACGACATCTACTGCAACGCCCCAGATTTTCTAGAGTTGACGATCTGGGCGTTAATGTGTGGATTTAGGTCACTATCGCCCGGTGGTAGCCTTCTGGCGTTGAGTGGAAGGCGTTGAGTGGAAGGCGTCGAGTGGTAGGCATCGAGTGGTAGCGTTGAGTGGTAGCGCGCATCGCTAGCTAATTACCGCTCAATGGTAGCCTAATTCATCGAGTCGAATGCATCGAGTAGGAAGTGTTGAGTGAGCTAACGTGTAGCAGTATTGCTACCGCCGGCGGTAGTACTGCATTATTTATGAACGACGGCTCGGGAAGTTATCGCGACGCGGTAGGTAGCTACCGCCCAGCTGTAGCATGCGAGAGCAGTTTCGTAACGGCTGAGTTTAGGCCATCCGATCCTTCTTGGGATTTAATCCTATGTCCCAGGGCACTCCATCTAAGAGGCTTAAGTAAGGTTGAAGGGTTGTTTTCCCTCATTCATCTCTTTTGAGTGGGAATTAGGGTTTGATAGAGAGGGTTTTGGAGGAGGAAGAATAAGGACTTTCTCCACCATTAGCGAAGCTCTGAGCCTCCATTCGTCGAACTGAGGCCAGATCCGTGGAGAGGACTTGAAAGCAGACATTTTCATTCGAGCAAATCTAGATCTCCATGGCGAGGAAGAGGAGTCGTAAGGTAACGACACTTCTCTCGGTTTTTAGGATGCATGTATAGCATTTGTTTCATCTTGTTTTCTTTCAAGCATGTAGGCACCAGATCTCTCAAATAAGAGGGATTCGGGTTGTCATGGTTTAAGAGGAGCCACCAGCTCGATTGTGTCCGTCCCTGACATGATGTTGCATTAGAAATCCGCTCCGCTAGTGGATTAGGCATTATGGGTGAATCCGTAGTCGCGACCGTTAGTCTGACTTGATGATGTTGTTTAACGAGCCTTAAGGATTTTGCTAGAAATACATTTGCGGCAAGAAGCCGTTTATGATGTTTGTCCCCCATTTATTTCGTTCGAGAACGAATGGTGGATTAGGGTGGGAAAGGCTATGTTTGTGGATTGATGTGCGAATGTGTGACCTTATCTCTGTGGTCGGCTGGCTAGCCCGTGACGTGCAAGTCATTGTGGAGAGTGTCTCGATGAGACAAGTTCCCTTCTATGAAACTGAGGAGAACGTCAAGCTTTTGATGAGCCCGGACAATGAAACCCATGAGCAGGTGGGGTCAAGCAATGGTTCTTAGCATCAGTTTGTTTGGGTGGCGGAATCCTGACATAAGTCGTCAGAGCTTACATGCAAGCCCAGGTTTTGAGACACACGAGCGGGTGGGGCCTAGGCAAGAGTTCCTTGTGCCGGCTTGTATGCCATTAGGGGAAAATGGAAGTACCCATAGAATTTGATGTGATGATGATGCATGATAATATGTTAGTTTCATGCGTTATAGGGTGCCTTGGGTGAAACCCATGTTTGCATACATGCTGCATTAAAGGCCCCCTTTATTAAATGCTCAATCTAGAAACATGTTTGATGTTTATGACATCCCAACCTGTTTCTTTACTCTCGATGTATATATATATTTGCATATGAAGTGCTGACCTGCAGGGTGATGGAGTGCCCCGAGGTTTACTAGGGATGGCCAAGAGGAGATAGGTTGGTTACACAGTTGAGGTCAGTCTTTGCTGACACACGTTATAAAAAATTTTTACAGGGTAAGGATCGCAAGCGGGAGCAAGCTCGTCGAACAAAAAGGTCTAAGCCTCATGAAGTGGACCCTCTTTTATTTGCTTATGTTTTGTTGAATGCTTTGCTCCATGAACTGTAATCCGGCTTGCATGCTGAGGTAGCCTGGGAGTGCTAAAGAACGTTACTCTGTTTGTTGTGGTTTCAGTTTTTGGACACTTGTATGTTGTAAGGCCTTAAGACCGTTTTGATACCCCTACGATAGTGAATAAATTTTAGTGGTTGTGGATTTCTGCTGTTTTGGTGTTCTAAGTTTTGAGATGCGTTGTTCTTTTATATCATAATGCTAAAGTTGTAGCGTCTATATGTTATGAGGCCCCGACCGGACCCATATTATATGTTCATTATAGGGGAGTTGTTACAATTTGGTATCAAAGTGAGGTTAGTGTCCAGGGTAAGGTCTAGTGGTCGATTTTGCATAATCAGACCGCGTAAAGAAGTTATCCACATAAGAGTATCACGAGACCGTGAGTGTCATAGTGTCTAAGTTTTGCAAATAGAAGCTGATTCTTATTTTACCTTGCTTTTGCTAAGGGTGCAAGCGATGAGGCGGGGACGTCGAGGCCGCAAGAGGAGCCTTCGGCAAGCAGTGCTACTGCTCTGGGTCCTATGGGCATGGGTGTAACCCCGGTCGATTTCTGTTGCATGATAGCAGAGGAGATGGTAGAGGCCCAAGCTGTAGCGATAGCTCAGGTTGTGACCCCTGTTGTACAGGTAGCGACTCCCGTTACCCCAGATACAACACCAGTCATACCGGGCGGAGGAGCCAGACAAGTAGAGTCGTTAGTTGAGAGAGTGGTTGTTGGGCAGGGAGGCCGATAGATGAAGTACTTTCTAAGCTTCCATCCTCCAACATTCAAGGGAGTTAGCATGTCGACCGATGCAGAGGACTGGTTTGCGAGGATTTAAGAACTTATGAGGGCGATAGAAATGCCAGAGGAAAACCAGTCACAGTTCGCGACCTTCATGTTGGAAGGTGACGCCAAGTTGTGGTGGGTGAGAAATAGCGGCCGCCAGTTTCCTGGACGCACCCTGTCCATGGAAGAGTTCGGGAATGTCTTCTTAAAGAAGTATATCCCTTCATTAACAAGGTTAGCCCTTTAGAGGCAGTTTCAAAACTTGGTGCAGTGTGATAAGACTGTGGATGAGTACATACAGGAATTTACTCGTTTGAGTCGTTATGCTGGAATGACCATGGCTGATGATGAGGAGAGGGACAACCTCTTCTACCATGGGTTGAGAGAGAATTTGAGACAACCCCTTATAGCTATGAATAATGCGGGTTTCAACGAGTTATTGAGGCTGCCAGGACATTGGAAAGTGATGTGGAGCAAACCCAACATCGTAAGGGGATCGTGATCAAGCATGGAGAGGGAAAGCCTTCTCAATCGCATGGAAAGTTTGAAGGGCGTAAGTGGAAGAAGAAGCTCCATCCCTTCAAATCATTGGATAAGTGCAATATAACGTCAGAGGTATCTCGCTTCAAGGGACCACCAACATGCTTCAAGTGTGGCAAGTCAGGCCACATAGCTCGATTTTGTACTGAGGGTGACGGTGAATAATAGCAAAGGCAGGAGCAGTAAGTGCATTCTGGTCCCAATGTTGTAGAGAAAGGGAAAATGGCAGAGTCGAGCGCTTCATGGTTCCAACCCCTGTAGCCAAGGGCTTATAACCTTGGGAAACAGGAAGCGATTCGACAAACCGATGAGCTGACATGTATTGGAAAGTTTAAGTTTGTTTATTGGCTTTCGAATTTCGAGACTTTTATGTGTGTTGACTGTTTATTTGGCTTCGTGCTAGTTTCCGGTTACCCTACTAGGGTATTGTTCGACACGGGAGCGTCACACTCCTTTCTTGCGGAAAGCTTTATCCGGAGAATTGGGGTCGAGCCTTTTTCGGAGAACGCAGAGCCTAGAGTGCGCATGCCAAATGGGTCTTTCACGACTACCGGGACGAAAGGGCGCATTGGGTGGACTTATACAGTTAACTTCGTGTTGGTAGCAGCGGTCCTACCATTAGCCAAGTTCGATGTAATCTTGGGATGGACTAGCTTGTAGAGCAGCGGACCAGTATTGACTGTCTATCAAAGGTGTTGACCCTGAGAAGCGAAGGAAAGGAAGAAGTTAAGTTTGAGGGCCTTAGTGGAGTGGCCTCCTCCCTAATTTCACCCATGTAATTGACGTGGGCAGTTAACAATGGAGGAGAAGCTTTCGCAATGTTGTTGGAAGTTCAACTTTCCAAGCTATCAATTGTAGAAGTGTCGGTAGTGGCACATTTCAAGGATTGGTTTCATGAGGAGCTTTCTAGAGCATCTCCTCGGCGGGAGATCGATTTATCGATTGAGTTAGTGCCAGAAGCTAGGCCGACGTCACATCCTCCTTTTAGGATGACACTGAAGGAGTTGGCCAAGCTCAAAGTATAGTTGCATGAATTGTTGGAGCAGAGGTATATCAGACCCAGCCCATTGCCATAGAGTGCGCCAGTGTTGTTTGTAAAGAAGAAAGATGGTAGTATGCGGTTGTGCATAAACTACCGTGAACTGAATAAGTTGACCGTCAAGAATAAGTATCTGATTCCACAGATAGATGACATGTTCGACCAGTTGGTAGTGTCAGGGGTGTACTCTAAGTTGGACTTGAAGTCCGGGTACTATTAGTTGTGGATTCAAGATGAGGACATACCAAAGACAGCTTTTGGTACAAGGTATGGCCACTTCGAGTTCTTGCTGAAGCCATTCGGGTTGACAAACGCGCCATAGGTATTCATGGATTTAATGAACCGAGTGTTTTAAGAGTACTTATACTCGTTTGTGGTGGTATTCATCGATGATATTTTAGTATACTCCAAATCGGAGGCAGAGCATGAGACTCACTTGAGAGTGGTTTTGTAGGTGTTGAGAGAGAACCAGCTTTATGCAAAGTTCTCTAAGTGAGAGTTCTGGTTAGAGAAGGTGACATTTTTGGGCCATGTGATTAGTGGTGATGGGGTGGCAGTGGATCCAACAAAAGTTGAGGCTATCAGGGATTGGCCAGTTCTGAGCACCGTGGCGGAAGTCAGGAGTTTCCTTGGACTAGCCGGGTATTATAAAAGGTTTGTGGAAAACGTTTTGCGGATAGCTCTACCCCTCACTTATCTGACTCCTAAGGACCAAAAGTTTGTGTTGACTCAAGAGTGCAATCAAACATTTAATACCTTGAAGGAAAGGTTGATGTCGGCTCCAATCCTAAGTCTCCCTAAAGGGACTGAAGGATTTCAGATTTTTAGTGACGCGTCAGGTTGAGGTTTGGGTTGCGTGCTAGTGCAATATGGCAATGTGATAGCCTTTGGGTCTAGACAACTGAAACCTTATGAGATAAATTACCCCGTCCATGATGTTGAAGCCAGGAAAAAATCCCAACCTCGGAATTCAGACCAAAGCTGCCTAAGGTTAGCGGCTCAAAAGCAGGATCGGATGGCTAGGGTGACCAGAAAGAAGGGACAGGTCAAACAGGACCCCAGACGTTACGGCAGGAAGGACCCACCACGTACCCGGATGCTCAAAAGGAGCAACCCCTTCTCAACCAAGGATGGCTGAACTGGGTACGAGGGAAGCTAGGCGAGATCGCAAGGTCGTGACTTGCTCTCTAAGGAAAAGGAATCCAAAGATTTAGCTATTATCCCGAAACTGAAGCGCGCGAGTACCCTGCCAAGGATTTCTAGTGCTCCACCTCGTACCCCTGGGGTCCTATTTATAGGCAAAAGTAAGGGGAGGGGGGGTCATATTTATACCCCACCCCATGGCGACTAGGAGACTTCCAGGGGAACTCGCACGGGCTGGGCGAGTATCTCGCCTAGTCACCTACCCGACGAGTATGCAAGGGGAGCTCGCCTATACTCGCCCAGGCCTTCCGCGATCTTGAATGCTGACTTTGAGTCCTGCCTTGACTTGTTGACCTTGACTTCTGCTGACCTGGCTGTGGTAGGACCCACCCTCGACGAATACGGATTATACACAATCCCCGCTCTTTCTGAGCGACATCGGATCTCGGAAAGAAACATCCAACACTAATTCGCCGAGCTGGTTTGCCGAGTATCTGGGTTGCTCGACTCTTGTGACTGCCTGCCGATCTCTATAAATAGGGGGGGCTGGTTCTTTAGCCGGTTCTTCATAACTCGCACATAATGTCGAACGCCGAGAAGTTTCTCCATGACAGCCTCGCCGTGCTGATAGGCGCTATTGGAGTCACTAAACTAAAGTGACCGCGCGAAGAGGATGTCGCCGCCGACTTACCCCCCCTCAAGAGGAAAAAGATTAAGAAGTCCAAGAATAAACCCGCCTCTGGTGATGATATCTCGGGGCCACACCATTCTCGACCCACGGCCCCCACCAGCAACCTCGTGCGCTCTGCCAGCACGCAACAGTTGCTTAGCGACTTGGGACTTGATGACATTCCCAATGTCGCCGTCTCTGATGCGAGCCTCCTCGACTCGCTTGACATCCCTGAGCTCGCCACTACCCTGGCCCCGGAACTCGCCTCCACTCCGGTGCCACAGCAGGTTGAAGTCGTCGACCTACCAGGTTGCCTTTTTGCCGAGATGATTTCTCATTCTGACAGTTATTTCTATTGCTTGCTAACTGGACCATGATACTCACAGACTCTCCCTCGAGGGGTGTTGGGGCGGTTCTGAACGTCGCCTCGTTGAGTTCCGTGCCGTTGGTCTCCCTTCCTGTCGGGAGACAAGTAAAGACCGCGCACACAGTGCGGATCAATATTGGCGCTAAAAGGACAGTTGAGGCCTCGGTTCCTTTGGCGAGCAAGGAACCGCCGTCAAAAAATCTTCTGCCGAGGAAGACGACTCTGGCGAGCAAGGATCCTTTGCCGAAGGACCCTCTGCCCAAGAAGGATCCGCCGGTAAACAAGGGTCTCCCGGCGAGTTCTGCGCTGCCTGCGAGAAGTTCTGCTCCGCCCGCCGTGAGTTCTGCACTGCTTCCGGCGAGGTCTTCTCTACCTGAGGCGAGCTCCTCGTTACCCCCGCCGCCGCCGCTTACCAACGTCGCCACAATCCAGTCGGTGACCGTATCATTGCCGCTGCCACCGCCTCTGGTCGCTCCTTATCAAGTCATCATGACGCGACTTCCTCCACCTCCTCCGCTGAAGAACCCTCCGCCACCGGCGAGTTCGTCGCTCCCTCCGCCTCCTTCATCACATCACGCGGGTAGTAAGTCGGTCAAGCCGCGGCCGAGCTACTTTCCGCCAAGAAATGCGGATTTTGGACAAGGGGGCGCGGGAAAGGCAAGGCGGCCGAGCTCGCTGGTGGGCCATCGTCAAACCGGCGAGATGAGCCAACTCGCGGATCCCCTCGCCGATGTAGATATCCTCCGCGATCTGGGTCTCCTCGTAGCGGTATGTACCGCTATTGATGTGCATAGGAGGTTATGTATCTTTGTCTAATCTGGCGACTTTTATTTGCTATCAGATCAGCCGGCGACTCCAGGGGCGGCCTTCATCAATGCCATGGGGTTACATGGCATGGAATATTGCCGTGCAGTCGCTCGCGCCTGCCTGGAGCTGGAGAGCAAGTTTGACCAGCTGGCGATCTGCGAGCCTCATCGCCGAATATCATCGTTGGAAGTGCGGATGGCGAAGATGGAAGAGCTCAAGAGTACGCTGGAGAGCTACGAATCCTGCTTCCACATGGTAAGGGAGAATGATCGTCAGCTGGCGATTAACAATCATCGGCTCAAGCTCGTTCTTGACGTGGTTACCGACATTCGCGCGAGTATGGGCTCTGTCGGCCGGTTGACGAGGATGGAGGAGCAGTTGTGGCTCGGCGATGACGCGATGGCGATGGCGACAGAGCATTTCCGGCGAGCGCGCGAGATGGGTTGGGTCGGGCGACATCCGCATCCCCCAGAGAGGCCTAGGCCTTAGAATTTTTTCTTTTTATTCTTCTTCTATTTGGAACTCGCCAGATGCGGCTTTAATGGACTATTATTGATTTGTAGTAAGCGAGTTTGAATCTCGCATTTTTACCATATTAGATTCTTCTCTGTGCTGTTTATGCGATGTCTTGTCTGGTCTGTGCCGAGTTTCTTCTGCAGGTTGCGATAATGATTTATCTGTTCTGTGCGACCTACGCAATGGAGCAAACTTCTTTGCTTAGTGCGCGACTTGGTTTGATACTCGCCGTAAGGATGATATACCCCCCCCCCCCCCCCCCCGGCGCCTATAAATAGAGGGGGTAGGTAGAACATAAGTACGTTGTTGCGCTTTTGATCCCCTAGCTCGCGAGTATCCGTTCCCGCTCGCGTGCTGCGACTTTGCTTTGCTCATCACATTTTCTTCTTCTCTACTTTTAAACTCACAAGATGGTGGGAGACGACGCCAGTGCTCGCCGCCAAGCCCATGCCGCCAACTTTGCAGAGGCGGCTTTCAAGAAGTCGACCACCACTGAGCGCGACTTAGAGAACTTTAGGGAAAGGCTCCTCCCCGAGGGATACTCGGCCAGACTCTCGAGCCGTAGCGAGCGACTCAACACCTTCATCGTGGGCGCGCTGGTTCTTCCCCTTCGCCACTTCGACGCCGGTCTGCGACTTCCATTGTGGCCGGAGTATTGCGATATACTCCGATACTTCGGCATAGTCCCCACGCAAATAAACCCTAACGACGTTGCCATCATTATGGGGTTCCTTTGCTATCTGCGCGAGGAGAGGATCATCTTCGATCTTTCCGTATTCCGCAAGATATTCACCTTTGTCGCGACTGCCGAGGGTGTGGTCTACTTCAGCAGCCATGTCTGTACCCTGGTGGGGACGGCGAACAAAGTACATCGGTGGAGCGAGATGTTAGTCGTCGTCGAGGTCGACTTTGGCGACGTTCAGGGAAGGCCGCACCAGCCCCCGGATGTCTCCTTCCTTCCACCGATTTTAGAGGGCGTGCGCGAGCAACTCATCGAATCGTTCCGAGGCCGCCGATTCAATGTTATCTTTTGGCGAGTAAACATCAACACGCTGTTCGAGGTCCACTACAACGAGGGTAAATCTTAGCAAGGAATGTCTGTTGCATACTTGTTGCGATAATCACTTGTTTACATTACTCGGCCTTTTGTAGAGCCAAACGAGCTCCCGGTGAGGCCGCTTCCTCCAGCCAAAGAAGTCGCCACCTCGCTATTTGAGCCTAACTTGCCGGCTGATATCGGCGAGAAGAAAAAACTCGCTAAGGGCAAAGGCAAAGCCAGGTCGCCGGGCCCCGCGACCAAGAAGCAGAAAGTATCGTCGCCGCATCTCGACGACCAGGTCTCGCCGCTCCACGCTCGGCTTCCCCACTTTCACCCCAATTTCAACTTGGGGCGGTAAGCGGTGGACGCCTATGGTCGCCCACTGGTGACCTGGGCGCCGGACGAGCATCTGGTGACGCTGAGCACCAATCTCCCCTCATGGGAGGAGGAAGGGGAGGATTAGGGGGAGGCCTTCGCAGTCCTCCACGCGATGTATGGGCGAGGCGACGCCGAGTCCATGCTGGATCTCAGCGAGGAGGAACTCGCCCAGCAGGCGGCTTGCTCGCTCGCACGAGCCGTCGAATTAAATCACTTTGCGGCGAGGAGGATGCTGGAGAGGATGAAGGCCTTGAAGATCGTCAGTAAGAAGGCGATCGATCTCGGCATGGAGGCTACTCACTGGTAAGAATATGAGGTAAATCGCCTCTACGCGCGATGTCAATGTTGCCATGTGTGCTTCTTTGGCTGACTCCATTATTTGTCGCAGGCTGCCGAGATGGAAACTGCCAAAAAACTCTCCGAGTATGAGGCGAAACTCGCCAAGGCTCGGGCTGATTTGGAGGCAGCCCAGATCCGCGCGGCCGAGGTGGAATCTCGCCTCACCATTTTGGAAGCCGGCGTGAGTTCCTCTGCTCCTCAGCCACGCCTGGAGGACGATCCTCATTACGCCATCAAGCGATCTCGCATCCTGTGGGAGGAGAGGTTGTCGGTCCGCCGCGAGATAGCCCGCGCGGCCGGCAACGTGGTCCTCGCGAGGCTGAGGATTAGCGGGAAGCTCGACGAGGGGGAGAAGGAGTTCACAGTCGACGAACTCATCCCTGCGTTACTCGCCAAGACGATCTCGCCAGATCGCCTTCCTTCACCATCGTCGGGCTCTGGCAGCTGCGGCAGCCGTGACAGCAGCAGCGGCAGTGGCAACAGCGAGGAGGAAAGCGATGACAGCAGCGAGGAAGAAGACGCCGACATTGGAGATGAGGAATATCGGTCTGATACTGGCGACGATGAGTCCTAGTAGCTCGCGGATATTCCTCATACTCGCATGATAGCCATTAGAGAATTTGTTTTACCAACACTTGTAAATTTTTTAACATATTAATACAAGTTTGAATTACCACATTGTTGCCCTTTTTCTTTCTCGCATGGTGGTTGAGTGATGATACTCGATAGGCTCATAGGCTCGGGAAGAACGAGTGTTCGCGACGTTTACTCGCACACCGATATTATTGCTGATCGCATAGTTGCTACTCGCACGACCGTAGTCGTTCTTCATAACTCGCATCTCGACACTCGCCCGTAGCTACTTGACATACCATACTCGCTCTATGCTGTGTCATACTCGCATATTTGTCGATGCCTGCATGCATACTCGCCCAATGCTGCTCGCATCATCCCCCGAGAAGCTTGGTCTAACTCGAGAAGGTCGTTGACCAATACGCAGGAGAGGGCCTCGTGCAATGATTTGGACTTAATAGGACCTGTCACTCGAGAACTTGAGCATTGTTGGAGTTGACAGCTCTGAGGTGCCTTGCTCGACTGGAGTGGTGTAGGTCGACTCGGGGAGGCTAGTAGTCGGGCTGTAGGAGAGGAGCTCGTACAGAGGTCTCAGACTACGCCATCACTCCAGCGAGGAACTCGAACTCACTCGAGGAGGTCTGAGGCCAATATGCAGGAGAGGAGATCGTGCAGGGACTTGGACTTACGGGGACCTACCACTCGAGGAATTGAACGTTGTTGGAGTCGACAGCTCTCAGGAGCATTGCTCAACTGGAGTGGTGTAGGTCGACTCGGGGAGGCAAGTAGTCGGTCTGCAGGAGAGGAGCTCGTACAGAGATCTCGGACTACGGCATCACTCCAGTGAGGAACTCGATCTCACTCGAGGAGTTCTGCGACCAATATGCAGGAGAGGAGCTCGTGCAGGGACTTGGACTTACGGGGACCTACCACTCGAGGACTTGAACGTTGTTGGAGTCGACAGCTCTCAGCGGCCTTGCTCAACTGGAGTGGTGTAGGTTGACTCGGGGAGGCAAGTAGTCGATCTGCAGGAGAGGAGCTCGTACAGAGATCTCGGACTACGACATCACTCCAGTGAGGAATTCGATCTCACTCGAGAAGGTCTGCGACCAATATGCAGGAGAGGATCTCGTGCAGGGACTTGGACTTACGGGACCTACCACTCGAGGACTTGAACGTTGTTGGAGTCGACAGCTCTCAGGAGCCTTGCTCAACTAGAGTGGTGTAGGTCGACTCGGGGAGGCAAGTAGCCGGTCTGCAGTAGAGGAGCTTGTATAGAGATCTCGGACTACGACATCACTCCTGCGAGGATCTCGATCTCACTCGAGGAGGTTTGTGGCCAGTATGCAGGAGAGGAGCTCGTGCAGGGACTTGGACTTACGGGGACCTACCACTCGAGGACTTGAACGTTGTTGGAGTTGACAACTCTCAGGATCCTTGCTCAACTGGAGTGGTGTAGGTCGACTCGGGGAGGCAAGTAGTCGGTCTGCAGGAGAGGAGCTCGTACAGAGATCTCGGACTACGACATCACTCCAGTGAGGAACTCGATCTCACTCGAGGAGGTCTGCGACCAATATGCGGGAGAGGAGCTCGTGCAGGGACTTGGACTTACGGGGACCTACCACTCGAGGACTTGAACGTTGTTGGAGTCGACAGCTCTCAGGAGCCTTGCTTAACTGGAGTGGTGTAGGTCGACTCGGGGAGGCAAGTAGTCGGTCTGCAGGAGAGGAGCTCGTACAGAGATCTCAGACTACGACATCACTCCAGCTAGGAACTCGATATCACTCGAGGAGGTCTGTGGCCAATATGCAGGAGAGGAGCTCGTGCAGGGACTTGGACTTACGAGGACTACCACTCGAGGACTTGAACATTATTGGAGTTGACAGCTCTCAGGAGCATTGCTCAACTGGAGTGGTGTAGGTCGACTCGGGGAGGCAAGTAGTCGGTCTGCAGGAGAGTAACTCGTACAGATATCTCGGACTACGACATCACTCCAGCGAGGAACTCGATCTCACTCGAGGAGGTCTGCGGCCAATATGCAAGAGAGGAGCTCGTGCAGGGACTTGGACTTACGGGGACCTACCACTCGAGGACTTGAACATTCTTGGAGTCGACAGCTCTCAGGAGCCTTGCTCAACTGGAGTGGTGTAGGTCGACTCGGGGAGGCAAGTAGTCGGTCTGCAGGAGAGGAGCTCGTATAGAGATCTCGGACTACGACATCACTCCAGCGAGGAACTCGATCTCACTCGAGGAGGTCTGCGGCCAATATGCAGGAGAGGAGCTCGTGTAGGGACTTGGACTTACGGGGACCTACCACTCGAGGACTTGAACTTTGTTGGAGTCGACAGCTCTCAGGAGCCTTGGTCAACTGGAGTGGTGTCGGTCCACTCGGGGAGGCAAATAGTCGGTCTGCAGGAGAGGAGCTCGTAGAGAGATCTCGGACTACGACATCACGCCAGCGAGGAACTCGATCTCACTCGAGGAGTTCTGTGGCCAATATGCAAGAGAGGAGCTCGTGCAGGGACTTGGACTTACGGGGACCTATCACTCGAGGACTTGAACGTTGTTTTTCCTACTGCTTCAGGAGTTTGAAGATGGATTAAGCGCATCAATATATTTGAGGAAGAAGAAAACAAAAATCGAATGACGATCTTGTCGACGTCGAGTTGGGAGGTTGGCGTCCAACCCTGTTCCTGATAGTTCCTCCAGTCGGAGGAGAGATGCAATAGGGGGTAGCTAGGACGACATGCAAGGGGGGAGCTGATCTTGGCCGTCAATGCAGGGGTCCGGTCTTACACGAGCGATTATATCCCGAGACATCGTCCCATCGTCCGAACTGGGCTATCCACGAGAAACAGGTTGAAGGCACGTTTTCCAGTCCAACCACTGCAATCGCTCTCAGCTCTGCCAACTGGCCATAAGCGCAAATGCAAGAGCGAGGGGTTATGTCTCTCCGAGGGTCCTCCAGGTCGCACTCGCGACTAATATATTCCCTTGGGCCTATTATGGCTCCCTGGCTACTGGAGGGAAAGCCTGGCCAGGTTGATCCTTCCTCAAATCCGAGAGGTTGGGGTCCAGACCTGTTCTCGCTAGTTCCTCCAGTCGGAGGAGAGATGCAGTCGGGGGTAGCTAGGCCAACGTGCAAGGGGGGAGCTGATCTCGGCCGTCAATGCAGGGGTCCGGACTTACAAGGACGCTTGTATCCTGAGGCATCGTCCCATCATCCGAACTGGGCTATCCAGGGGGAACGAGTTAACTGCCAGCTTCTCGGATCGATTTTGAAGTAAAACCTTGAGTTTCCAGGAAGCTTGCAATAAAAAACAAGATGAACAGAAGAAGAATAGCTGCCATTGCATATATGAAAAAGTATGTAAACAAAATACATCATTGGCCGCTAAGGATAGAACCTCTTCAGGTCATCCCCGCTCCAAGTACCTCCCAGCAGCTCTCCAACCTGATCCTGGAGATAATAGCCCCCGAT
Source organism: Platanthera guangdongensis (assembly GCA_039583875.1). Lineage (NCBI taxonomy): Eukaryota > Viridiplantae > Streptophyta > Magnoliopsida > Asparagales > Orchidaceae > Platanthera > Platanthera guangdongensis. Next base: position 12,882,461 of record CM077165.1, read on the forward strand.
GGCCAAGGCTTCCTGGACAATGAAGGGACCTTCCCAATTTTGATGCAGCTTGCCCACTGTTGCTCCCCTTCCTGCGGCGTCTATCTTCTTTATAACCAGATCTCCGGCGAGAAAATGCTTTAGGCGAACATTTTTGTCGAAGTGCTTCGCCATGCGCCGCTTGATCTCCTCTTGGCGGATGAAGGCCCGGTCACGAAGCTCTTCTACGAAATCCAGTGAGATTCTTTGGGTGTCCTCATTCTCCAAGCGCCATTCTTCGCCACCATCTCCAGCTGCTATAACTCTCGGGCTCTGAACCTCGAATTCCACTGGGATGAGTGCCTCAGACCCGTGGGATAACTTGAAAGGAGTTTCCCCCGTGGCCGAGTTTGGAGTTGTCCTCAAAGCCCAGAGAACCGAGGGGAGCTGCTTTGCCCAGTTGCCTTTCAAGTTGGTGACTTTCTTCTTTAGAAGGTTGATAATCAACTTGTTGACGGCTTCCACCTGTCCGTTGCTGTGAGGTTGATGCACAGAGGCGAATCGAAGATCCATCCCTAGCTGCTTGCAGAAGTCCTCTAACTCTAAACTGGCGAACTGCGGCCCGTTGTTGGTGACGATGGCCAGAGGAATCCCGAACCTGCATGCAATTTCCCCCCAAATGAAGTTCTTCACAATCTACGACGTGGTCTTGGCTAAGGACTTTGCCTCAATCCACTTGGAGAAGTAGTCGATCATAACTAGCACGAACTTCCTCTGTCTGCTGGCCTGAGGAAAAGGGCCGATCAAGTCCATCCCCCAGATGATGAAGGGTCATGGAGCAGTGATCGAGCGAAGGTGTTGAGCTGGTTGTAGTTGAAGAGACGCGAAGAGCTGACACTGGAGGCACTTTTTGGAGAAGGTCTCTGCATCCTTCCTAATGGTGGGCCAAAAGTACCCATGCCTTAGAATCCTTTGTTCAAGGGTCTGAGTTCTCGATTGACTGTCGCACTCTCCTGATTGAATCTCTTCCAGGACACGAGGTATTTCAATCTCTAACAGGCACCGAGCCAGAGGACCTGAGATTGTTTTGCGGTAGAGTTCCCCTTCTTGAAGCAAATAATAGGCGGCTTTGTAGCGAAACTTCCTCTTGTCTCCTTCGCTGGCAGGTATCTGACCCGTTGATAGGAAAAAGACGAACGGATCCCTCCAAGATTCCCTCTGCTTGATTTCCATCATCTCCCCTTCCTCGATGGATGGTCGAAAAAGTTTAGTCACGATCCCCCCAGCCCGGGGACCGTATTTGGCAAGATTGTCAGCTTCTGAATTCTCCTCTCGGGGTACATTCTCGACAAAAAAAGATTGAAATCCCCCGATCAGACCTTTCACCTTGATCAGATACCGCTGTAAAATCGGATCATTCACCTCGAACTCGCCTCGGATCTGGGACACGACCACCATCGAGTCGGTGAAGGCCCTGATATCTTGAATCCCCAACTCCTTGGCGAGACGCAAGCCAGCCACCATGGCTTCGTACTCTGCCTGATTTTTGGTAACTGGGAAGAGAATCTCAACCGCTTGCTCGATCCTGGTACCCTGAGGGCTTACGAGCACGACTCTGGCTCCCACCGAATATCTGCCCGAATCCCCATCCACAAACATCTTCCAGAACACCGTGCTAGAAGAGCCTTCCTCTCCCTCCACTTCGGCCGAGAAGTCGGCAAGGAAATCTGCGACCGCCTGCGCCTTTATTGCTACCCTTGGAGAGTAAGAAATATCGAAATCGGTAAGCTCCACCGCCCACTTTTCCAGCCTGCCAGAGTGCTCCACTCCATCCAGGATACTCCGTAAATGATGATCGGAGATGACCCTGATGGAGTGAGCTTGAAAATATGGGCGGAGCCTTCGAGCCGAAACCACCAAAGCGAACACCAGCTTCTCTAGAATAGGGTACCTCATCTCCGCCTGCCGCAGCACTCTACTAACATAGTAGATAGGAAGCTACCTATTGCCTTCCTCCCGAACCAGCACCAAACTAACTGCTTCCGCCCCGACTCCTAGGTAGAGGAAGAGATCTTCATTACCCTGCGGCCCTTGGAGGAGAGGAGCTTGGGTTAGCTGTTGCTTGAGCTTTTTGAAAGCCTCCTCGCACTCCACCGTCCACTCGAACTTCTGATTTCCCCGAAGGGTCTTGAAGAACGGAGAGAACTTCTCCCCTGCCTTGGATAAAAAATGGCTGAGGCCTGCTGTACAACCTCGGGCTCGCGAAAGGTGATCCAGCAAGCGAGAAAGGGGGACTGGCGAGATGAGAGGATGCCCCCGTGTAAGAGGCGAGACGTATGAACAGCTCTCTGAGTAGGCGAGACCTCTTAGTTGGGCGAGACCTCTTAGGGCGAGATGGCCTGCAGGCGAGAGGCCGGCGAGACAGACAGGATGGTCGTCTCGCCCGCCAGTACCTTCCCCACTCGCCACATGCGAGCAAGGAGTTCTCACCCTTTTTCCACTGAAGGGGGATTTTGCCTTTGTGCCCCAGATAATTTTACATTTTTACCCCCGGAGGTCTGCATATAGCCCTCTAGAACAGCGGAGTTAGGCTGTTAGCAGACCCAGTCCAGGGTGTTTTGGTATTTTCAGGATGATTTAGAAGTGATATTTGCAGAGCAGATTCAGAGGCCTATAAATAGACCGATAAGGTGCCTGAGAAGGGGTTGTTGAACCTTTCCACTATCTTTCTCACAGGCACCTAGCTCAGTACTGGCTAGGGAGGGGAAGACTTTCAGTTCTTTCGGGTAAGAGGTGGGACCTCCAAGCTGAGCCCCCTCGGTCTGTTTTCAGGTCACTGACTCTCACAGGAGGGTAGCGCAGGGAGAGTATGTGTGGGCTGCATCCTGTTTCGAACTCTAGGTGGGATCAGAAAGCTGGTTCCAACACCTGCCAACCTTCTAGTCAGCCTTTGGACTTCCTTAGGATCCTTTGGCGATGTCATCTCCAGAATGGCCTTCACCTTGTCTGGATTAGGTTCCACCCCCTGGGAGTAAGGAGGTGACCTAGAAACTTCCCTCTTCCTTCACCGAAGATGCACTTGGCCGGATTGAGTCGCATCTTGTACTTCCTCAGGGTAGCAAAGGCCTCCACCAGATCCGTTATGTGCTCCGCGACGCTCTTACTCTTGACGAGGAGGTCATCCACATAAACCTCCAAGTTCCGCGCCTTCTGCCCCTTGAAGATTTGATCCATCATCCTATGGTAAGTGGCGCATGCATTCTTGAGCCCGAAGGGCATCATCTTGTAGCTATAGCAGCTGTCGCTGGTTATAAAAGAGACGTCCCGGCAGTCGGGGGGATGCATCCGGATCTGGTGATATCTTGAAAAAGCATCAAGAAAACTCATCACAGGAAACCCGACGGCGGAATCAACCAGCGCATTGATTTGAGGCAAGGGGTAGCAATCCTTCGGGCAAGCTTTATTCAACATTGAAAAGTCAATACATAAATGCCAGCCCCCTCCAGGCTTTTTCACCATTACAATATTGGAGACCCAGCCTGGATACTGGATCTCTGAGACAAACCCTGCCTTCAGTAGCTTCTCCACCTCTTCCCTGATCGGCTCGGCTAGTATGGCGGCGCTCTTCCTCTGCTTTTGTTGAACTGGAGCCGCCGCGGGATCCAGGTTGAGGCGATGAAAAGCAACATCAGCATCCACCCCTGGCATCTCGACGACGCTCCACGCAATGACATCAACGTTGTCCTGCAGGCAAGCAGCCATCTCCATCTTCCCTCCAAGCGGCAAGGATCCTCCCACCTTCAACAGTCCTGGCTCTCCCCCTCGAGAGATCACCTCTATCTCCTCCACCTCCTCAGCAGCACACAACCCTTTTTCTTTCTCCAGCAACTCCTCCAGCTTCTTCGCGTCACCCATCCAGCTGATGGTGCTGACGGCATTCAAGTAGAACTCCCCGGAAGCCTTGGGATCTCCCCTGATCCTGATCTACACATCTTCGCGGCAGTACTTCAGGCACTGGTGGTACGACGATGGAGCGGCCCTGAAGTAGTTGATAAGAGGCCGCCCGAAGATGGAATTATACCCACTTGGTGCGTCGACGATGATAAAGCGGTATCAGATCGACATCCCCCCGAGCGTGACCAGTAGCTCCACTGATCCATCAACCTCTTTCTTCTCTCCTGAAAAGCCGAAGAGCGGTCCATCTGCAGCTTGGACCCGAGACGCTTCTACCTGAAGCCCGACGAAAGTTCTTTTGAAGATGACATTCACCAAACTCCCGTTATTCGCGAGGACTCGGTCAACGGTGAAGTCCTCGATGGCAGCTTGGATCACCAGGGCATCGTTGAAGGGGTTCTTATTCCCCAGCATATCTTCCTCTGAGAAGGTGATCTCCTCCAATGGCGGCGGGGTCTGTGACATCGAAGCGACGTCTTTCCGATAGATCTGGTGAAGACTTCCCTTGCGGGAAGCTCCAAGCCCGGCCCCTCCATTGATCACACCTACGTGCCCACTTCCTGGGCCATGTATTACTTCCCCACGAGTCCCCAGATCGACTCGATCCTCATTCCTCCTCCTTGTTGGAGCTTGGAATGCCACCTGCCCCACCGGGGCCTCCTGCCTCTGTTGCTCTCTCTCTGCCGCTCCTGCCTCCAGCCTCCTCCTTGCTTCCCAAAACTCGGGGCAAGCCAAGGTCCCGTGCCCCTCTACCTGATGAATATCGCAGTAAAGCGGAATCGCCGCCTCCTGGCGCATCGCTTGTCGCTCTCTCCGACGCCGCTTGTTGTCTTGGCGAGCGATGGACATTGTCTCCCTTCTTCCTCCTCCTCAACCTCCCTCCTGCCGATTTCCACTCCTCTCCTCTTGATACTGCAGCCTCGCTGGTCGTCATTGGGGGCGATTCTATGGATACTGGAATCGCCTTTCCTCCCTTCCTCCTTCCCAAGCTTCCACCGGCCTTATCTCTTCCTTTCTTCGAGGCCTCTACTGCCTCCTTTCTTCAACCCTCCTGGGTTCTTCTTTCTTCCTTTTCTCTTCTCTCCTTGGCTCTTCCTTCTTCCTTTCCTCTTTCCTCTCCTCCTTCCTTTCTGGCGTTCTCCTCGACTTTGACCCCAAAGGTCTTGCTCCCCTTCTCTCCATCGCTATCTCCCCATCCAGCCTTGCTAAGAAATCTTTATTCTTTTCCTCCCCTTGAACAAAAGTGTTCGCCTTCTCTATCATTTATTCAAAAGATCTCGGGGGATTGGACCCCATATCCAAACTGAAGAGTCCCTGCTTCAACCCAAACTTGAGGGCCACCATCAAAGTAAAACTGTCCACCTCCTCCACCTCCAAAATCTCCTCTTGAAAACAGTCGATGTAGTGCTCTAAACTCTCGTGTTGCCCTTGGACGATTTTGAAGAGGGATGTCGCTTCCTTCTTCCTATTCTTCGAAGTCGCGAACCTTTTCATAAGGCCCCGACGCAAATCTGAGAAGTAGTACACGGACCCTGTCGGTAGTTGATGGAACCAATCCCGAGCATTTCCCTTGAGGGTGATGGAGAAGAACCAGCACTTGAAGGCATCAGTCATGTTATGAATGGAGACGACGTCCTCAAACCACTGGAGGTGTCTGACAGGATCGTCTCTGCCGGAGTAGTAAGTAAGAACGGGTTCCCGGAACCCTTCTGGAACTGGAGCGGCGAGGATCTCGTCACAGAAGGGGGTCCTCCCTCCCTGGCGGTGATGAGTTTCATCCTCGCTGGATATGTCGTACTCGTTGTATTGGCGAGTATCTCTGAACCTCGCCGACGACATTGGATCCCGAAAATGGACCCCCTGGCTGCTCGCTGGATAAAGTCGTGACTGCATTGGTCGCTCTTCTCTTGCCCAAGCGGGCTCCTTTCCAGCTCGCCTCGGCGGCGCTTCCTCTTCTAGCGGCGTCAGGCGACGTGGAGAAGTCGCCGTGACCTCTAGGCGCTGAGCGAAACCAGTGAGAATGGTTTGCTCGATCTTCCTCACGAACTCTTCAAACGCGGCCACTGTTACAAACTCGCCACCTCGCGCGGCGTCTCCTCCTACTATCGAGTTACCGACCAACTCTCCTTGCTCGCCACCTATGACCATCTCCCTCAACTTCCAAACTTTCCTCCTTGGCTACGATCCACGCTCACCGCACCAAGTGTTGAAGCCAGGAAAAAAATCCCAACCTCGGAATTCGGACCAAAGCCGCCTAAGGTTACCGGCTCATAAGGAAGATCGGATGGCTAGGCTGACCAGAAAGAAGGGACAGGTCAAACAGGACCCCAGACGTTGCGGCAGGAAGGACCCACCACGTACCCGGATGCTCAAAAGGAGCAACTCCTTCTCAACCAAGGATGGCCGAACTGGGTACGAGGGAATCTAGGCGAGATCGCAAGGTCGCGACTTGCTCTCTAAGGAAAAGGAATCCAAAGAATTAGCTATTATCCCGAAACTGAGGCGCGCGAGTATCCTGCCAAGGATTTCCAGTGCTCCACCTCGTACCCATGGGGTCCTATTTATAGGAAAAGCAAGGGGAGGGGGGGTCATATTTATACCCCACCCCCTGGCAACTAGACGACTTCTAGGGGAACTCGTACGGGCTGGGCGAGTATCTCGCCTAGTTGCCTACCCGGCGAGTATACGAGGGGAGCTTGCCCATACTCTCCCAGGCCTTCCGTGATCTTGAATGCTGACTTTGACTCCTGCCTTGAATTATTGACCTTGACTTCTGCTTACCTGGCTGTGGTAGGACCCACCCTCGACGAATACTGGTTGTACACATGACTTGGAGTTGGTGGCGGTAATCTTTGCGTTAAAGTTGTGGCAGCACTACATGTACGATGCAAAGGTAGAGATCTTCACAAACCACAAAAGCCTGAAGTATCTTATAGATCAAAAAGATTTGAACATCCGGCATCGCAGGTGGGTCGAGTTCCTTGGGTACTATGAAATGGCGATTCAATATACGCCAAACAAGGCCAACGTGATGGCCGATGCCTGCCTTGAGTAGGAAATATTCTGGACAAGGGAACTGGATTGAAGCTCATGATGAGCGGTTGGTGCAGGATTTTGAGTCCCTCGGCATGGAATGTGTAGCAAGAGGCGAGTCAAGTATGGCACGGTTGAACTGGATCAAGTTGCAAAGTGACTTATCCGATCATATCCAGGAAGCGATTAGTGTGGATGCAGAGTTCCAACCATTAGTGGTGGAAGCTCAAAAAGTCGAGGGTAATATCTGGGAGATGGTTGGTGGAATCTTAAATAAGGATGGAAGGGTATGTGTACCGCAGTTCGACAAACTCTGCGAGGAGTTGATGTTTGAGGCCCATGTCACAAAGCACTCCATTCATCCGGGCAGTACAAAGATGTACTTGGATATGAAGAAATCCTTTTGTTGGCCTCGATTAAAGCGGGATGTATCTTTGTATGTGTAAGACCCCATTTTTTTTAAAAAAAACACAGGGTCTTATGCCCAGAACTGCCGCTTTGCGGTGACACCTTCTCGCCCGGAAGCGTCATCACCACAAAACGCCGTTTCTGCCGGCCAATTCGATCGCAGCATAGTAACAAAATTAGAGTAATAACATGCGAAGCAAAACTCTAAGTAAAAGTCCACAGAAATATCACATCAAGTAAAATATCTCCACGATGGGAGAGTCCACAAAACCAAGAACTGTAAATAAGGGCTTATGCCCGATACAACAATTCCTCACCACAAGATCTCTCATGTGGAAATAAAATAAACACTACTAGAGTAAGGGCCTCACGGTCCCAGCTGTCTGAACTCCTGTGCTAGACTGCCCTATCTCCAAGCGTGTCGACCTCTGAGGCTGCTCCTCCAATCTGAGCTCCGCGATCCCCTAAATGATGTGGTTCGAAAACCGTTAGTCTAAAAGACTAAGTCCTATCATCCCCCACCCCTTCCCCCATGGCTCCTAGGCACCGAGCGGAGAGGAAGAAAGGGAGGACTTGGAAGCGGAGAGTATATCAAATGCAGGTGACGGTGGACCTAAAACTAGCAATTTATATAGTAACTAAACATATTTGTAAACAAGTAAAGTAAAGTAACCTTAACTTATATGGGTACATATAAGCAAGGGGTCTTTTGCAAGGCTCCCATCGTATAAAGAGTCCCATACCAATTTATACGTTGGGGTGTCGGTTATTAACAGCAATATATATATGTAAAGAAAATTAACCTTAATTTATAAACTTGCCCACACAAGCTTATAGACCAAGGGGTCGTTTTGCAGGGCCTAATGTATAAGTGTCCCATACCACTTATATTTTAGGTGTCAAAGTGTTAAATGAATCGCTTATGCTATGACATGCAAGTGGGTATGATGGATCAAGCAAGTGCAACACACACACCCGACTCTGTGCACACAGACCTTTAGTTCCCCCTTTCTGGAGCCTCACCTCCCAGGATACCTCCGTAGTGGCAGACGGAAGCGGTGGGTTGGGCCTCGCCCACCTCTAAACCAGTATAGCACTACTGGTCAGACCTATCGTATGCCTCAACGCTGGTGCACTAAGCGGACTCCTGCGTACTCTTGCCGGCTGGCGCACCGGACTTCTGTTGGCGAAGTGCTATCACAACACTTGCCGAGTCAACGTATTGGTGTCTGTGCTAAGATCCTCCAATACCGAAGACCCACCACCTTAATTTCATTCCTTTTATGCACATGCAAATTTACGTACCAACACCGAGCCGAAGCTCACCGGGCCATCCTACCCTCTTACCACAGCGACCGAGCCTACTGCTTGATCATCTAGCCAAAATTACTTCCCGTAACCTCGGGGTGTGTGAGAGTGAAACCCTAATTATTCTAGTTACTCTTGAAGTTTCTTTATTCCTATGAGTTGCGTTAGCCCAGGACTGCCCAAGGTATTCCCCGTGAAGGGCTCTCGAAGGCACTAGGAACTACGATGGGATTACGCCCAAAGCTCCCTTTCGCAAGGCACTTATTATTATTGGTTACTACACAAATCTCTCAATCCCTTAGGGTTATAATTGAATTCTAACCCAAGTGTATAAGACTCCTTCTTTTCAACGAGGATGAGTGATCCTTTGTCGATCCCGAACCCCACACAACTCTAACCAACCTCCACTACTCATCTACACTTCTGATGACAAACCTAATTCACCTACCAGACTAATGCCCCATTATTCCAACTTCCTAAACTCATTGTGCACTTTGATTTGATTTCTGCTGTTTTACTAATTGCAGACCTCCCTAAGCTAATATGATGTACTCAATAGGTGATACTCTAAATTCTCCTCCAATAACTCTACAAATTTTACCAGAGGTCTATTATGATAAATATAGTCTAAATTCAGAAAATCATATTTTTCCCAATTAATCTACTATTTATTGAATTTTCCTCAAAAACTAGGCCATAGTCAATTTGAACATGAACCATAAGATTTTCTCAGGTAATGGCCTCCTAAAATTTTTATTCACTAAATAACAGAGAAATATTATTGTTTGCCAATTTTCATAATTTTCCAGATAGTTCTTGACCTCTAAGGATTTATTAAAAATAATTCCTAAGACCAAATATAATGAAGAAAGTGCCACAAATATGTCTCCACTAATTATGTAAAAATTACTAGGGCTTCATAAGGAACTAGAAACATCATGATGAAGAAATTAAAATTTTTTAGACCATTTAAATGTCATTATTAAATTTACCAATGTTCCATAGAATTAAATAATTAAAGAAGCAACTACTAAATATCATTCTTCAAAAATTTCATAAACCTTTACAGAGATGGGTACCATGATTACAATCCCCTTTGCTAAGTTTCATCAGATTTAATCAAGTATACTTTTCTCCAAAAATTCCTTAGTGAAAATTGTAAAACATGACTTTGTGAATAAAGTACCAAAAATATTCATCCAAAATTTATTATAAAATTTCCAGAGATATATATCCCTAAAGAACTACCCATTCAAAAACTCAGCCCTTTTCAGAAAGTTTTGGTATTAGATCTTATGATTTCAAAGCTAGTGCCCTAAACTAGGGTTATAGATTTAAGGGGTTTAAATTCTTCCAAATGCCCTAAAATTTTAACCACAGGACCATAGTAACCTTATGGACATCATTCCCAAGTTTCAAGTCCATCCAAGGTCTTTTGACCCCAAATTCTTCAAACCCTAGAAATTTACCCTAAAGGGCCTACCCTAAAATTCTAGGGCTACCCTAGTCCAAACCACTCCAAACTTCATAAGTGAGTGTAAAAAGTCAAATTATATCAGTGGCCAAAATTTAAGCCTCTGATGAGGGAATTTGGCCACTCAACCATCAAATAGTGGCTTTTGACCAAAATACCCTTATAAGGTCATATATAGGGTGGGTAAATTACCTATCCTAAACATCTCCAAATGAGCTAAAGTTTTAACCCTATACCTATCATGACATCTAAGACCACCCACCAAAATTTGGGGGAGTTTTAAATTAATTAGGTCACATAATTAAATTAATCATGATTTATTAAATTTTTCTAAAAACTATAGAAAAATATTCTCCAAAAATTCTAAATTTTGGACAGGTTCTAGATATGACTAAGACTTTCTCACTGCCCAAATTTCAACTTGTTTGGACAAGGAATGAAGTGTGGGCACCAAAAATAATTTCTGTTTAGGCCTAGGTATAGGTCCTACCAAAAGGGGTACCCTGGTCTAACCAGTGGCCCAAAAGGGTCCAAGCAATTTTTTCTACAAACTAGACACCCGAAGCTACAATTTTCATGTTGGGCAGATTTCCATTCAGGGTCCCTAAGTAGTTTTAAAAATTAAATACATTAAATACATCTAATGTGACAGAAATGAAATGATATTTATTTAAATCCTAAAGTATCTGATTTGATGCCGCGCGAATCTTGGCGCAGATCGACGGCGCTGGGTTATCGTCCCCGATGAGCCAACGGCCAGGATTGCTTCTTCCTGTGCCGACTTCAAGCGTCTGCCGCCGGCCACCCAGTCCCTTCCCCGGCCGGCCACCGCCACCATCACCTCCGTTGAGGTGGTGGCTATCGCCAGACGGCGGCACAGCCGCCGGAGGGGCGGATTCCGGCAATCCAACCAATAAAATTTTCGGCCGAAGGCCATGAATTTTGCGAATTGGATCGGGCTCAATTGTGCCCGAACCTTGGCCCTAATGAAACCTAAGATCTACCCATGAGAAAAGAGGAGGAGGAGGACCTTGTTGGCGGCCTGGAGACGAGCGGATCTGCGGGTTGACATGGTGGTGGCGCCGCCGATCAGAATTCTGCTATCTCCCAGTAAACTCGCCGGATTTCTTCAGTTAAGGATTGGGAAATTCTTCTCCAAGCTCACTGATGATGTTTAAAACATCAGAGGGGGAGAAGAATGGAAGAAACTGCCATGACCATCATGGCCATTAAAGGCTTGTTTCGGCCATGATGGTGGAGGCTGTAACAGCCCCTTGACAGCCAGGAAAACGGCTGGAAACTCCTCCCCTTCACTGGAGGAGATGAATGCTGCCATCAATGGGGACCATTGGCCTTTCCTTGGCCAATCTCCTCCTTCAACTCTCTTTCCCCTTTTCTCTCTCCTCCATTAGTATGGAATGAAGCTTTCTCTCTCTTTACTAGTCACCAAAGCTGACCATGCTGACTCCCCAGCCTATTGGCAGCCCTTTCCACCCATAATATTTCATTATATTGTGGTTAACTTAAAAGGAAAAAGGGGTTGAGCTTGGGTTGACTCATTTAGGCTAATTTGACCTAACACTAGAATAGAGTTGACCTTGGTCAACATGACCATTTGAGTTGACCCCAATGGGTCCTTGGTGACCTATTGGACTCCCTTAAGGTCTAGGAAGACTTGAGTAGGGTTGGTTGGGCATCTTGGGGGTCACATGCCCCTTGGTAAGGGCACTTTGACCATTTTAGGGCTAGAGTTGACTTGGGTCAACATAACCATTTGGGTTGACCCCATTGGGTCCTTGGTGACCCATTGACCTCACTTTAGGGTTAGGAGGCATAGGTTAGGGTGTGGCCCATGGTCATCCTACACCATTGTTCAGAGTTCTACTATTTGCAGACCATGGTGATCCCCCACCTTTCTGTCCCCTATCTCTTGACCCATTACTGGCTTCCTAGGGTTTGTCATGACCTAGTCATGGCCAAAACCACTCTTAGGGGTCTAGTTGGAAATGAGATGTTACAAATCCCAAAAAACAAAACAAAGATTTCGTCCCCGAAATCAAGGTTGAGTCTACGGGACTTACTACCGAAGAAAAGAACCTTGTAACATCCCAGCATGGCGGCTTGTTTGCTAAAATTGGTTTAAAGGGAAACCTAGATCTATGACCATTTTGCCCAATCGGCAGACCAAGATGCCAATAAACAAGGATAAGCCCCCAATAAACAAAAGATAAGCCTCTATCTGCCTAGAGCAACCCTTAGTAAATTAAAGCAGGAGAATAAATTAACATCTTGAGGGGTCTGAGAGGTATACCTGACTGAATAGCTCTGGGTATCTTTGTCGCATCAGGTCCTGCGGCTCCCAGGTATGCTCCTCCTGGCCGTGGTTCCTCCACAGGACTTTGACTAATGGGACCTTCTTGCGACGCAGGACTCGTACTCCTCGGTCGTCGATCCTAACCGGCTCCAAACGAACTGACCGGTCTGAAGCTACCGGCCCTTCGGTGGTCAAAATCTGCTGCTCCGGGCGTAGTAGAGCCCTTCTCAGCGAGGATATGTGGAAAACATCATGCAGAGCTGCCAGCTCTGGTGGCAACTCCAGCCTGTAAGCTAGGACCCCTATCCGCTCCAGGATCCTGTAAGGGCCCATATATCTGGGGCTGAGCTTCTTCCTTCGGCCACGCATCCGAGAAACTCCATGCATAGGCCGGATCTTCAAAAACACTCGGTCCCCGACCTGAAATTCCACCTGACGATGGCGGGCGTCATAATACTTGGCCTGCCTGCTCTGTGCCTCTAACATCCTGTCCCTGATCAACCTCACCTGAGCCTCGGTGTCTTCAACAAAATCCGATCCCAAAGCCTTTGGGTCCTCGTCCTGAATCCAAGAGAGTGGGGTTCTGCATTTCCGTCCATATAGAGCCTCGTAGGGGGCCATGCCTATGCTGGCCTGATGACTGTTGTTGTACGAGAATTCCACCATCGGTAACATCTTTTCCCAAGGTTCTCCTCGGTCTAGGAGTCATAGACGTAGCAGGTCTTCCAGTGTCCGATTTGTGTGCTCTGTCTGCCCGTCCGTCTGAGGGTGGAAGGCGGTGCTAAAAGTCAGTCGAGTGCCCAAGTATGCCTGAACCGACCACCATTCCCTGGATGTAAACCGACCGTCCCGATCTGACACGATCGTCCTGGGTACTCTATGATAGCGAATGTACTGCTCCACAAACTTCCGAACCAGAACCCCCACTGAATCGTCCTTCCTGACTGGTATAAATCTAGCCACCTTCGTCAATCGATCTACGATGACCCAAATCGAATCATTTCCCGTTCGTGATCGGGGGAGACCATGAATAAAATCCATCGCAATATCCTCTAACTTCCACTCTGGCACTGGAAGAGGTTGCAACAATCCCGCGGGGTTTCTGCATTCCGCCTTCACCAACTGGCAGGCTTCGCAATGGGTCACGAAGTGTGTAATATCCCTCTTCATTCCTGGCCAGAACATCATCCTCTTCAGATCGGCCATCATCTTGGTGATTCCCGGGTGTATCAAATACCTACTGCAATGCGCTTCCGCCATGATATCCTCCCGGATCTGACCTCCTGCGGGTATATAAATCCTTCCTCTGAAGTACAATAGCCCATCCTTCAAGGAATAATCCCCCGTCGAACCCTCCTCCAAGGTTCGAAATATCGGTTCCGCCCGAGGGTCTGTCTTCTGCCCTTCCCTGATGCGGTCCCGGATATCATCAATAGCGATCATCGACGCCAGATACTCCATGTATAATTCTGGATCGTCCTCGGATTCTAGGGATATCTGCATGTCCCCGAAAGACCGGACCAGCTCCATAGACATAAGCTGAGGTCCCTTCCCTGCAGCATCTCCTCTCCGGCTAAACGCATCCGCCACCACGTTCGCCTTCCCGGGATGGTAGTGCATAGTATACTCATAATCTGTCAGAAACTCCACCCAACGCCTTTGTCTGATGTTGAGTTCTTTTTGCGTGTCCACGTATCTCAGGTTCTGGTGGTCGGAGAAGATGTCGCAATGAACCCCGTACAGATAGTGCCGCCAAATCTTCAAGGCGAAGATTACCGCGCCCATCTCCAGATCGTGGACCGGGTAATTTTTCTCGTGAATCTTCAACTGTCGAGAGGCATAAGCTATCACATGCCCGTTCTGCATCAGAACGGCACCCATCCCTTGGTAGGAGGCGTCGGTATACACCTGGAATCCCTCCCTTCCTGACGGAATAGTGAGGATGGGAGCCGAAGTGAGCCGACTCTTCAGCTCCACGAAGGCTGCCTCGCACTGTGGTGTCCAAATAAAAGGGGATTCCTTCTTCGTCAGAGTCGTAAGAGGGAGCGCGATCCGGGAGAATCCCTCTACAAACTTCCGGTAGTAGCCGGCAAGTCCCAAGAAGCTCCGTACATCTGTCGCCGTCTTCAATGGTGGCCAATCCTGAAAGGCCCGAATCTTGGCCGGGTCTACCGCCAACCCAGCCCCACTGACGATATGGCCCAAGAAGGCCACCTCCTTTAGCCAAAACTGGCATTTGCTGAATTTTGCGTACAGCTGATGCTCCCGTAACCTTTCCAATGTCAAGGCCAGGTGTCGTGCGTGCTCCCCTTCCGTCTTTGAGTAGACAAGGATGTCGTCAATAAAGATGATGACGAATACATCCAAATATTCCTTGAACACCCTGTTCATAAGGCTCGTAAATGCTGATGGTGCATTCGTGAGCCCGAACTGCATCACTGTGAACTCGAACAGTCCGTATCGGCTACTGAAAGCGGTCTTCGGAATGTCCTCTTCTCGGATCCGCAGCTGATAATAACCTGACCTTAAGTCAAGTTTCGAGAAGAAATGTGCTCCCTCCAGCTGGTCGAACAACTCATCGATTCGTGGGAGTGGGTAGGTATTCCGAACCGTGAGTCTATTCAGCGCTCGATAGTCTATGCACAGGCGGAGACTTCCGTCCTTCTTCTTGACAAACAGCACCGGGGCTCCCCACGGTGAAGAACTTGGCCGGACGAACCCTGCCTCTACAAGTTCCTGCAGCTGACTCCGGAACTCTGCCAACTCCTTCGGGGCCATCCGGTAAGGTGCCCTAGATGCCGGCCTGGCTCCGGGCACTAACTCTATCTGAAAATCCTGCTCTCGACACGGAGGTAGTCCTGGCAATTTCTCTGGGAAGACGTCGACGAAGTCCCGCACCACTGGGATGTCTGTCATGGCCCCCTTGGCCTCCTCTATCTCAAACAGAATCTGGTAGACCTCTTCCCCCTGTAGATGGGCCTTAACGGCCTGTACTGAAGATAAAAGCACACAAGAGGCGGATCTTATACCTTCGATGACAATAAACGAGTCTCCATGCCTCACTGTGATCTTCTTCGCTTGGCAATCAATCTGGGCATGGTTCCAGTGCAACCATGTCATGCCCAGGATCAACTCGAAGACTGGCATTCTAAGAATCGTTGCCGCCACTTCGAATGGCTTCCCGCCAATCTCCGCCTCCATGTTGCAGTGGGCAGAGGTGAATAGCTCCGATCCATCAGGTAAACGTACCCTCCTCGTCAGGCCTGTGAACCGTTCTACGCCTTCTAGCCCTTCCACGAAAGCCTCTGATACGAACGAGTGCGAAGCACCCGTGTCGAACAATGTGTAGGCGGGTTTGCCGCTGACGAAGACTATACCTGGATCGGTTAAATGTCTTAGGATTCTGTAACTAGTTTCTTCCTATTTAATCATTTTTTTTGAGAAGTTCCTAAAAAAAAATTGACAGCAGAGATAACGGAATTTTTATTTAAATAATTTAAAAACTCTTGTCATACCTGTTATGACTTGCTCCGGGTTTCGAGGCTGTGCCAGATCTAAGGCATACACCTGCTCCCTTTCCGGTCTACGATCGCCACCTGGGTATCCACGTCCTCGGCCATGACCCCGGCCTCTGAAGTATGGCGCTGGTGGGGCAGCCTGTGGTGCTGGTGGGGGTGCCCTCCCCATGGGACAGTTCCTCCTAATGTGCCCCACTTGGTGACAATCGAAGCACACTGGCGGTTGATACGCCATTCCCCCGGGTCTCTGTTCGTCCCGCCTCTGAACTGGTGGTGGAGCCATCAACACTAGTCTTCCTATCTCCTGTCTCGCCTCCTAATGAGGCTGGTCTTCTACCCTTCTTCCATCTGTGATGCGGCCCCGCCGCTGATCATTTCGGGCTCCCCGGCTCTGGTCTTCATTTGGCCGCTTCCGGCCCCGAGTAGTAAGCCAATCCGCCTCGATTCTTTTCGCCATCTCCAAAATCCGGGAGATGGGCCCGTCAGATACAAATAGTAAGGTCTCCCTCAGCTCCTCCCGCAGGCCCTTGTATAACCTTTTCGTATACCCAGCTTCGTCCAACTGATATGAGTCTGCAAACCGGGCTAAATGATCAAACTCTCGGTGGTACTCCACCACCGTCTTGCTCCCTTGCCTCAACTGCAAAAACCTGTCCTCCAGCTCATCTCTGGCTGATTGCGGAACAAAGTGCTCCAATAGCGCGCCCTTGAATTCCTCCCAAGCTATCTCCGCAGCCGTCCTGTCAGCAAAAATCATATCCAGGGAAGTCTTCCACCACCTCTTAGCATGAGATTCCAAGCAAGACACGACCAAGGGCACCCTTTCCTCCCACGGGCACTTGATCCCAGTCAACATCTCGTACATGATATCTAGCCACTCCTCTGTCCGGACGGCAGACTCAGTCCCACAGTAGGATGGGGGAGCGAGTCCTCGAAAGATACTCAGCCAGTTGGCCCCCGGGTTTGGTTGCGGAGCCAGAACCTGTTGAGCCCTGAAAGCATCCAAAATGGCTGTCAACGTCTGTCCCACCTCCGACTGTAGGAAAGGAGTAGGGACCGGGGGAGGTGGTGCAAAGTCCGGAGTCCGCTGGGCCCCGCCTTGTGGTGTGGGCTGAGCTGGAGGCTGCGAAACAAACTATATTAGTGGGTAATCAGCTCAAATATATGCAAAGTGGACTATTTTACAAGTGATTCCTCCTTAGGGTCTCACCACTACTTCCGCTGCTAGTTTGTCCGCAAACTAAGCTCGCGCGGGGGTGGACCAGGGGTTGTGGACTGTTACTTTTCGATCGGGGTTTCGCTCTGATACCACTTGTAAGACCCCATTTTTTTTAAAAAAAACAGAGGGTCTTATGCCCAGAACCGGCGCTTTGCGGTGACACCTTCTCGCCCGGAAGCGTCATCACCACAAAACGCCGTTTCTGCCGGCCAATTCGATCGCAGCATAGTAACAAAATTAGAGTAATAACATGCGAAACAAAACTCTAAGTAAAAGTCCACAGAAATATCACATCAAGTAAAATATCTCCACGATGGGAGAGTCCACAAAACCAAGCACTGTAAATAAGGGCTTATGGGGGATACAAAAATTCCTCACCACAAGATCTCTCATGTGGAAATAAAATAAACACTACTAGAGTAAGGGCCTCACGGTCCCAGCTGTCTGAACTCCTATGCTAGACTGCCCTATCTCCAAGCGTGTCGACCTCTGGGGCTGCTCCTCCAATCTGAGCTCCGCGATCCCCTAAATGATGTGGTTCGAAAACCGTTAGTCTAAAAGACTAAGTCCTATCATCCCCCACCCCTTCCCCCATGGCTCCTAGGCACCGAGCGGAGAGGAAGAAAGGGAGGACTTGGAAGCGGAGAGTATATCAAATGCAGGTGACGGTGGACCTAAAACTAGCAATTTATATAGTAACTAAACATATTTGTAAACAAGTAAAGTAAAGTAACCTTAACTTATTTGGGTACATATAAGCAAGGGGTCTTTTGCAAGGCTCCCATCGTATAAAGAGTCTCATACCAATTTATACGTTGGGGTGTCGGTTATTAACAGCAATATATATATGTAAAGAAAATTAACCTTAATTTATAAACTTGCCCACACAAGCTTATAGACCAAGGGGTCGTTTTGTAGGGCCTAATGTATAAGTGTCTCATACCACTTATATTTTAGGTGTCAAAGTGTTAAATGAATCGCTTATGCTATGACATGCAAGTGGGTATGATGGATCAAGCAAGTGCAACACACACACCCGACTCTGTGCACACAGTCCTTTAGTTCCCCCTTTCTGGAGCCTCACCTCCCAGGATACCTCCGTAGTGGCAGACGGAAGCGGTGGGTTGGGCCTCGCCCACCTCTAAACCAGTATAGCACTACTGGTCAGACCTATCGTACGCCTCAACGCTGGTGCACTAAGCGGACTCCTGCGTACTCTTGCCGGCTGGCGCACCGGACTTCTGTTGGCGAAGTGCTATCACAACACTTGCCGAGTCAACGTATTGGTGTCTGTGCTAAGATCCTCCAATACCGAAGACCCACCACCTTAATTTCATTCCTTTTATGCACATGCAAATTTACGTACCAACACCGAGCCGAAGCTCACCGGGCCATCCTGCCCTCTTACCACAGCGACCGAGCCTACTGCTTGATCATCTAGCCAAAATTACTTCCCGTAACCTCGGGGTGTGTGAGAGTGAAACCCTAATTATTCTAGTTACTCTTGAAGTTTCTTTATTCCTATGAGTTGCGTTAGCCCAGGACTGCCCAAGGTATTCCCCGTGAAGGGCTCTCGAAGGCACTAGAAACTACGATGGGATTACGCCCAAAGCTCCCTTTCGCAAGGCACTTATTATTATTGGTTACTACACAAATCTCTCAATCCCTTAGGGTTATAATTGAATTCTAACCCAAGTGTATAAGACTCCTTCTTTTCAACGAGGATGAGTGATCCTTTGTCGATCCCGAACCCCACACAACTCTAACCAACCTCCACTACTCATCTACACTTCTGATGACAAACCTAATTCACCTACCAGACTAATGCCCCATTATTCCAACTTCCTAAACTCATTGTGCACTTTGATTTGATTTCTGCTGTTTTACTAATTGCAGACCTCCCTAAGCTAATATGATGTACTCAATAGGTGATACTCTAAATTCTCCTCCAATAACTCTACAAATTTTACCAGAGGTCTATTATGATAAATATAGTCTAAATTCAGAAAATCATATTTTTCCCAATTAATCTACTATTTATTGAAATTTCCTCAAAAACTAGGCCATAGTCAATTTGAACATGAACCATAAGATTTTCTCAGGTAATGGCCTCCTAAAATTGTTATTCACTACATAACAGAGAAATATTATTGTTTGCCAATTTTCATAATTTTCCAGATAGTTCTTGACCTCTAAGGATTTATTAAAAATAATTCCTAAGACAAAATATAATGAAGGAAGTGCCACAAATATGTCTCCAATAATTATGTAAAAATTACTAGGGCTTCATAAGGAACTAGAAACATCATGATGAAGAAATTAAAATTTTTTAGACCATTTAAATGTCATTATTAAATTTACCAAAGTTCCATAGAATTAAATAATTAAAGAAGCAACTACTAAATATCATTCTTCAAAAATTTCATAAAACTTTACAGAGATGGGTACCATGATTACAAGCTCCTTTGCTAAGTTTCATCAGATTTAATCAAGTATACGTTTCTCCAAAAATTCCTAAGTGAAAATTGTAAAACATGACTTTGTGAATAAAGTACCAAAAATATTCATCCAAAATTTATTATAAAATTTCCAGAGATATATATACCCTAAACAACTACCCATTCAAAAACTCAGACCTTTTCAGAAAGTTTTGTTATTAGATCTTATGATTTCAAAGCTAGTGCCCTAAACTAGGGTTATAGATTTAAGGGGTTTAAATTCTTCCAAATGCCCTAAAATTTTAACCACAGGGCCATAGTAACCCTATGGACATCATTCCCAAGTTTCAAGTCCATCCAAGGTCTTTTGACCCCAAATTCTTCAAACCCTAGAAATTTACCCTAAAGGGCCTACCCTAAAATTCTAGGGCTACCCTAGTCCAAACCACTCCAAACTTCATAAGTGAGTGTAAAAAGTCAAATTATATCAGTGGCCAAAATTTCAGCCTCTGATGAGGGAATTTGGCCACTCAACCATCAAATAGTGGCTTTTGACCAAAATACCCTTATAAGGTCATATATAGGGTGGGTAAATTACCTATCCTAAACATCTCCAAATGAGCTAAAGTTTTAACCCTATACCTATCATGACATCTAAGACCACCCACCAAAATTTGGGGGAGTTTTAAATTAATTAGGTCACATAATTAAATTAATCATGATTTATTAAATTTTTCTAAAAATTATAGAAAAATATTCTCCAAAAATTCTAAATTTTGGACAGGTTCTAGATATGACTAAGACTTTCTCACTGCCCAAATTTCAACTTGTTTGGACAAGGAATGAAGTGTGGGCACCAAACAAAATTTGTGTTTAGGCCTAGGTATAGGTCCTACCAAAAGGGGTACCCTGGTCTAACCAGTGGCCCAAAAGGGTCCAAGCAATTTTTGCTACAAACTAGACACCCGAAGCTACAAATTTCATGTTGGGCAGATTTCCATTCAGGGTCCGTAAGTATTTTTAAAAATTAAATACATTAAATACATCTAATGTGACATAAATGAAATGATATTTATTTAAATCCTAAAGTATCTGATTTGATGCCGCGCGAATCTTGGCGCAGATCGACGGCGCTGGGTTATCGTCCCCGATGAGCCAACGGCCAGGATTGCTTCTTCCTGTGCCGACTTCAAGCGTCTGCCGCCGGCCACCCAGTCTCTTCCCCGGCCGGCCACCGCCACCATCACCTCCGTTGAGGTGGTGGCTATCGCCAAACGGCGGCACAGCCGCCGGAGGGGCGGATTCCGGCGATCCAACCAATAAAATTTTCGGCCGAAGGTCATGAATTTTGCGAATTGGATCGGGCTCAATTGTGCCCGAACCTTGGCCCTAATGAAACCTAAGATCTACCCATGAGAAAAGAGGAGGAGGAGGACCTTGTTGGCGGCCTGGAGACGAGCGGATCTGCGGGTTAACATGGTGGTGGCGCCGCCGATCGGAATTCTGCTATCTCCCAGTAAACTCGCCGAATTTCTTCAGTTAAGGATTGGGAAATTCTTCTCCAAGCTCACTGATGATGTTTAAAACATCGGAGGGGGAGAAGAATGGAAGAAACTGCCATGGCCATCATGGCCATTAAAGGCTTGTTTCGGCCATGATGGTGGAGGCTGTAACAGCCCCTTGATAGCCAGGAAAACGGCTGGAAACTCCTCCCCTTCACTGGAGGAGATGAATGCTGCCATCAATGGGGACCATTGGCCTTTCCTTGGCCAATCTCCTCCTTCAACTCTCTTTCCCCTTTTCTCTCTCCTCCATTAGTATGGAATGAAGCTTTCTCTCTCTTTCCTAGTCACCAAAGCTGACCATGCTGACTCCCCAGCCTATTGGCAGCCCTTTCCACCCATAATATTTCATTATATTGTGGTTAACTTAAAAGGAAAAAGGGGTTGAGCTTGGGTTGACTCATTTAGGCTAATTTGACCTAACACTAGAATAGAGTTGACCTTAGTCAACATGACCATTTGAGTTGACCCCAATGGGTCCTTGGTGACCTATTGGACTCCCTTAAGGTCTAGGAAGACTTGAGTAGGGTTGGTTGGGCATCTTGGGGGTCACATGCCCCTTGGTAAGGGCACTTTGACCATTTTAGGGCTAGAGTTGACTTGGGTCAACATAACCATTTGGGTTGACCCCATTGGGTCCTTGGTGACCCATTGACCTCACTTTAGGGTTAGGAGGCATAGGTTAGGGTGTGACCCATGGTTATCCTACACCATTGTTCAGAGTTCTACTATTTGCAGACCATGGTGATCCCCCACCTTTCTGTCCCCTATCTCTTGACCCATTACTGGCTTCCTAGGGTTTGTCATGACCTAGTCATGGCCAAAACCACTCTTAGGGGTCTAGTTGGAAATGGGATGTTACAGTATGTGAGTCAGTGCCAAACTTGTGCCTTAGTGAAGGCTGAGTGTAAGAAGCCAGACGGGTTCCTGAAGACTGTTCCTATACCTAAGTGGAAATTTGAAGACATCTACATTGATTTTGTTCATGGCTTGCCTTGGTCGTAGCAGGGTAATGATGCAAATTTGGTGATCATGGATCGCTTGACCAAAGTGGCTCACTTCATCCCGAATTGGAAGGAGAACAGCGTGGAGAAACTGGTAGAATTGTATGTTCGCAATATTGTGCAGTTGCACGGAATTCCAAAGAGTATTGTTAGTGATCGTGATGGGCGTTTCACGTCTAAGGACTGGAGATTAGTACTGAAGAGTCTGGGCACAAATCTCACGGCGTTCCATCCTTAAACCAATGGTCAAGCATACAAAATTATAAAAATGTTAAGTTATTACAGACAGGGAATTTTGCTGCCCCAAAAATAAAGAAGTTCTTAGAGAGCAGAAGAAGTTCGGCTAGCCCGCGCGAGCTGGGGTACTGGGGGGCGAGGGCCGGTAGGATCAGCTAGGGAGCCATTTCCATCTACCCCGGCCTCGCGTCCCCATCCCCGGAGGTTGGCGCGGGGTGAGGAACTCGTGGACTAGGTCCAGGTCTCATCTGAAGGCATGTAGGTTCTCATTGATCCTCTCCATGACTGGGGTGGGGGACATCATCTCGCTTGTCGAGCCGTGCTCCACCTTATCAGCGAGCAACACATAGTCCCACTCCAGCGCCTGCAGCCTCTGCTCGCAATAGGCGGTGTCCGCTCAAAGTTGGCGCAAGGCAGTATCCTGCTTCTTTAGCACTTCTATCATTCACCGTTTCTGTAATGACTCCATCCATTCATATATCATATAATAGAAGGTCCGATCGGGGCCCCACACCATGTGCCACAAAACAGGCGATGAGGTTATAGGTTAATACCAATTCATAATCACATCCTAATACAGAGCATTCTAGCGGAAGCTTTTAACAATAATACTGATCTCAAACCAGGAATGTCCACTAATATAAACAACCATATTTATATAGGAATGTACAACAAATACAATAACATTTGGCCTTAAGGTCTTACTGTTCCACTTTACAAGCATGGATTCCAAACATCGGCGCGCAGGCCGGCCACACATGAACACAACACAAAAATACTTTGCTTAGCCTTCAAAGGCTAGCGCAGAGGCAGCAGCAGCAGTATATTTCCCGTTCGGCTCTACAGCACCTACACAGGGACAGCCCACCAAGCGGTGAAAAACAAGGCAACGGTCAGCATTCAGCTGACCAATTTATAACGACTCTACAACAAATACAATAACATTTGGCCTTAAGGTCTTACAGTTCCACTTTACAAGCGTGGATTCCAAACATCGGCGCGCAGGCCGGCCACACATGAACACAACACAAAAATACTTTGCTTAGCCTTCAAAGGCTAGCGCAGAGGCAGCAGCAGCAGCAGTATATTTCCCGTTCGGCTCTTCAGCACCTGCACAGGGACAGCCCACCAAGCAGTGACAAACAAGGCAACGGTCAGCATTCAGCTGAACAATTTATAACGACCCTACCCCTTTCCCGGGGTAGTGGTATCCCTTCCCTGCAGGCATAGAAATTCACAAGCAGATATTTCACACAACATGCACTCACGCACAATCCACATATCACAAACTTAGCCCTCATGGCCCAATGCTCCATGAACTCAGGGCATATTCTTGGTGTACCAGATATACCAGTCGCCCACTGCCATTCAAGGCCCGAAGCCCAACGAAAAACTTGAACATTTTGCTCCATGGCTTTCAGTTGGAGACTTTAGTCTTAGTATAACGACCCAGGATTGGCCTATATCCCCCCATGGCATCGTGACGCGCAGGCCTAAGCCTCTCATAATCTTATAACGACCCGGGATTGGCCCGTAGCCCCCCATAGCATTTCTACCGAGTAGCGCGTAGGTCTAAGACGTCTACCGAGTTCCAGGCGCCCAGGTACTCATGGAAGACAACCATAATACGGATACAGTTCAGCATTTGCCCGTTGCTCAAACCGTTAGTTCAATGCTTAGACTAACGTGGGTTGGCATCTCCTTGTCCATTCGGCATGCAGCCTTTTGAAAATCTCATCAAGCTCATAAATAACCATAATGTCCTCGAAGGACTGGGTTCGCAATCACAGGTTAGCTAGGAACAATTGCCAGCGACACTCACGATCGCCCGACGTTAGCGACAAAACTCACTTTTCATCCCTAGCCCTAACCTTATCGTTCATAACATACAACACAAGTACTTAGCAGGTATTTTCCTTGACTTTCACTCCAGTACTTCCTGCTACTATCCTTCACAGGCACAACCCACTGAATCCACAAACATATACATTTATACACAAAATCTTCTCCGGTGTGCAAAAAAACATCACCAATCCAGACCAACCTGTCCAGATGTACTTCACACAGTATGCCTATTCCGTACTTCACATTTCCAGATCTATATGCAGGACTATTGGGGATTCCAAGAATCAACCCAAGGGAAATCCCTCCACAATCCACCCTCTGGTGGGGGAAACTCCATGCACATGCCAAAAAGAAGGACTTCATATTTCCAAGAAGGAAGATATTTACCCTTGACGACCACTTTGGAGCCATGGAAATCTAGCCGGTTGGAAAGCACCGCAGCGTTCTTGCCTCCACAAATCTTGCGTCAGATCTCGATTCGAAACTCTGAAGCTCCATCGGCTGTCGGATCCTCTCTCCTCCTCCTCCTTTCTCTCCCTTCTCTCTACTCTTTTAGAAAGAGGATAGATAAAGCTAAATGAGAGTTGATCTCTCATATCCCGGCCTTAAAGTAGCAGGGGGAAACCTGGATCGTTAGATCCTATTCGGAGGGAATGAACGACCACGAATCGCCCTGAAAATGTCTATTTTGGGCTGAACACGGCCTGCGACACGCCCGTGTCACAGGCCGTGTACCTTAAGCTGCACACAACCGACTTAACCTGAACATGACACGGCCATGTGACACGCCCGTGTCACATACCGTATGCCCTGACATGTCTTTGGACACCCCCGTGTCCCGCCCATGTTCACCATGCCTCACTGCCTTGGCCAAATCCAGAGAAGGACATGACCATGTGACACGCTCGTGTCACAGGCCGTGTGCCCACCTCTCGAGAAGCGTCGAGTACATTTACTCTAGTGGAGTTCGTCGAACTAGAGGAGGATACGGCCTCAGACATGCCCATGTCGCAGGCCATGTTCCCTCTCAAGAACTCGTCGAGTGCATTTCGTGGAGCACTCGATAGGCTGATCAACCATACAGAGCAGGAAATGGTTTAGGACACGCCCGTGTCCCAGGCCGTGTTGCCCAGCATTAACTCAATTTTGGGATTTGGGGTATTACAACCCTCCCCTCCTTAGAAGAAATTTCGTCCCGAAATTTACACACAGTAAGGGAACCAACAATCAATATGTTATAACGTCAAAGTGTATGTTACAACAAGATATGTACTATACAATAGTTAAACAAACAGCTCGGCGAATTCATCTCGCATAGTCTGCTCTCACTCCCATGTTAGCTCCTCACGGCCACAGTTGTCCCATCGGACCTTGACCATCTCGATTGTCTTGTTCTGCAACTGTTTATCGGCTCTATCTTTGATCTGAATGGGCCTAACCTTCATCGCTAGCCCATACTCAACCGACACACGATCATTTTCAATCACTTCAGTTGGATCTTTGATGAATTTCCGGCGCACAGATATGTGAAACACATCATGTAATCCACTTAATTCTGCCAAAAGAGCTAGTCGATAGGCAGCTTCCCCAACTCGCTCCACCACTTCAAACAGACCAAGATATCTCAGACTTAAATTTTTTCAGACGCCGAATCCTGGACACGCCTTTGAATGGTTTAATTTTCAAATATACCCAATCGCCCACCGCGAACTCCACGTTTCGATGCTTGGCGTTGTAGTATTTTGCTTGACGATCCTGGACTATCAGTAGCCTTTCCCGAATAGAGCGTATGATGACTTATTTTAGTCATCATTTTTGGGGTAGTTTAGTATGCAAAAATCCTAGTTTAATTATATGTTTCAAGTATTTTTATGCATGTTTTGTTTTATTTCTTCTTAAAGTCTTTTTGTGTTAGGATATTATAATTCCTAGTTTTATTATAGTTTTATTTGCTTGTTATGTTGCAATTTTATTTTATTATGTTTTGATTTAAAAATCTATAGTTTTAGTACATGTTTTATGTTTTATGTTTACTTATATTTTGTTATGAATATAATTAATCAATAGTATGATATGATATGTTTAGTCTTATTTGTATTAGCTAATGTTTTATTTTGCTTTATTTGTAGGTTCAAAGCCCAATTGGAGCAGCCCTCTTCCACCAAAACAGCCCCCTACATGCAGCCCTTGAAGTTTGGAGCAGCCCGGCCCTTTTCCTTGAAGCCCATATGGTGTATTCAGCCCTTCTTCAAGCTTCCCAAGCCCACATAGTGCAGCCCACTTCATCCTTACATGGCCGGCCACTCATTTTCCCCCCTCCCTCATCATTTAATGCCATACATGAATATTTTCCCCCTATATGGCCGGCCACCCCTCTTTCTCTCCCTCTTTTATTTTTTTTTCCTTTATTTAAGCCACATTCATGCATGTTCCCTCCTCTCTCTCCTTTTTATTATTTTTCTCCACTCTTTATTACCATCCATCCCCCCTCTTATATGTATTTCATTTCTTTTAAATTTATATGCATGAATGTATCTTCCTTCATTTAATATCATGCATGAATTCTCTCCACCTAATTAAATGCCATGCATGCACTCCTCCATATACATGGCCGGCCACCCCCCTTGCCCCCCTCTTCTTCTTTTCATTCTAGAATCTTCCCTCCTCATCTATAAAAGGCACCATGGTCTCATGCTTTGGAGAGTTGGATTTTGGAGAGAAAGTGAAGTTCTAGTTCAAGAGAGTGTTTTCTTTTTGCTTACATGTTGTTAGTGTAATCTTTTCTTTTCAATTAGTGCAAGTTTTCCTTATAGCCTAATCTAGTCTTTTTAATATTTTGTACACTCTTTTTATTTGCAAGTAATGAAATTCTCTTCTATTTGTTTCGTTGTTTCTTTTTGCAATATGCGTAGCTAATCTTCTTTTAGCATTTGATCATGAGGATCCATGATTTGAAATGAGAATTGTTTTTATTTCATAGTTTTATTTTTGCGTAATTCTACTCGGTCCTTCTTTGATTTATTTTGTGTCGACTCCGTATTTCCGGTATACGGTAGTAGGCTTATGATCTCATATTCGATTAGCCGAGAGGCTCGTGGATGTGAAAGATCACTCAAAGAAGGAAGGAGTTGAACGCAACCCTAGAGATAGGACGACGTAAATCCTCCGGATTGGAGTCAAATCCAATAGTGCGGATCACTTCGATAATGCAACTTTAGGCTTTTTCGGTTTGTAAAGAGATTTCGATCGAAAAGTCTATAAGTTAGGAGACTTAATGCTCTAGCGAGATTTTGTCTTATTTTCGGATCCGTCACGGCCAAGTTGGATTTGCAAATTTAAAACTATGCCTTTAATTTTCTCATTTCATTTCATGGTGAATCAATGATCGAATGCTAGCCTTTTTTATATAAGTTTTCGTCTCGAATTTATCGTTCCTTTTGCTTCTTAAAAAATTCTCAAATCCCTTTAATTTTCCGGTAGGATAATAGTTAGAGCGCGAGTAGAAGTACTTGACAACCCCGTGTTTAAATACGACCTTGGTACTACAATTCGACAGGTACGCTTGCCTGTTCGGGTTTTGGCCCACCAAGTTTTTGGCGCCGTTGCCGGGGAGCTTTCTTCGTCAATATTTTGAAAACGCTTGCGCTATTACTTCTCCAAAAAAATCAAAAAAATTATAATTTATATATTTAAATTTTTTATAATCAACCCACCTCATTTTAATTTCTACCCCACCTAAAATCTCTCGAAAAGGGTAAGGGGCTTTAAGCGCCACCATTTTACCTAGTACCGGGCGAACCCTTCACCGGGTAGTCCTCGGGAAGTTCGAGAGCCAAGCCGTAAAAAAGTCTATTTTCAAAAAAAAAAAAAACAAAACAAAAAATTTTTTCTTTCTTTTCCTCTTTTTCTTTATTTTCCAAGCTTTCATTCTCATCTTCCCTCGTTTTCTTTACTAGTGCATGACCCGAGCGAATCCGTCGCTACTTGTTGATTTGGACCCAGAAATCGAACGCTCCTTTCGGAGACAACTACGATTCGGGGCTCCCACTTCTCAAACAGCGGTTGAGGATTCCTTTGGGGATTGTAATTATTCTGAAATGGGAGATCCCAACCCAGGAATGGCTCAGCAAAGGACTATGTCCGATTATGCTCGACCCAACCTGGAGGGGACTGAAACAAGTATTGTTCGACCTGCCATTGCGAACAATAACTTCGAGCTTAAGCCTAGCATCATACAAATGGTGCAGCAATATGTACAGTTCGACGGATTACAAGATGAAGATCCGAACTTGCATATTGCTAATTTTCTTGAAATCTGTGACACCTTTAAAATTAATGGTGTCTCAGATGATGCTATAAGGCTAAGACTCTTCCCCTTCTCCTTAAGAACTAAAGCCAAACAGTGGTTGAGTTCTCTTCCAAGAGGCTCAATCACTACTTGGAATATTTTAACTGAAAAATTTCTTTCTCGTTATTTTCCCCCCGCCAAAACTGCTAAGCTTCGAAATGATATCACTTCTTATTCTCAAATTGCTTCTGAGACCCTCTATGACACTTGGGAGAGGTTCAAAGAACTTTTGAGAAGATGCCCTCATCATGCTCTGCCTGTATGGTTACAGGTTCAGACATTTTATAATGGGCTAAACCAAGAGACAAAGCAAATGATAGATGCCGCTTCCGCTGGTTCTTTAGACTGCAAAACTCCGGAAGCCGCTCTTGAGCTTATCGAGGACATGGCGATGAACACTTATCAGTGGAATTCGTCCAGGTCTCGCCCATCTAAACCTGCAGGTATCTATGAAGTGGATTCGGTTTCGCAACTGGCGCTACAAGTGGAAATGTTAAACAAGAAGATTTCGGAGATGACTGTTTCCTCCGCCGCTAAGGTATATGAAAATGTGAATGCTGCTGCTGCCGAGCAGGTGGATTATCTGGGGAACATACCCAGGCCTGCTCAAAATAATTCTGCAAACAATTTTTCTGCTTTTACGAATTTTTCTTCTCCGCCTGGTTTTTCTTCTTCTTCTAATTCTTATCACCCCGGATGGCGTAATCATCCAAATTTCTCGTGGAGTAATAACGCTAACGCCATACGCCCACCGCACGATTTTACACCACCACCACCTCCGCAACAAAATTTTCAAAAACCTTCCCCTTTGGAAGAGATCCTCGCTAAATATATAAGCTCGAACGATGCCACTATTAGAAGTTTAACAGGATCAATGAAAAACTTAGAAAATCAAGTCGGCCAACTCGCTAAGGCCTTTTCCGAGAGACCACCTGGAACTCTTCCCTCGAACACTGAGCCTAACCCAAGGGAACACGCAAATGCAATTTCCCTTCGGAGCGGTAAAGTTGTTAACGAGCCCACCACAAGGGAAGAGCCAAAGGTGATTGTCCCTCCTGTTATGGAAGAAATTACCCCTACGGAAAATGATAAAACAAATTTTGAAAATGAAAAATCTACTTTAGATAAAGAAAAAGATATTTCTATTTTTTCTAATAATGACGTTCAAAATGATGCTCCGCTTATCATAAAGGAATTTCCGCCACCCCCTTATCCGGCCCGACTTAGGCAAGAAAAATTAGATAATCAATATCAACGCTTTCTTGAAATATTTAAACAAATTCATATTAATTTACCATTTCATGAAGCGATTAGTCAAATGCCTAAGTACGCCAAATATCTCAAAGATTTATTAACGAACAAAACGAAATTAGAAAATTTATCGCATGTAACGTTAAATGAAGAATGCTCGGCGGTCGTTAAAAACTCTAATCTTCCTAAAAAGATAAACGATCCGGGTAGTTTTTCCATTCCGTGCGTTTTTGGTGATCTGTTCGTTAAACATGCGTTAGCGGATCTAGGAGCGAGCATAAATCTGATGCCCTTTTCTTTATTCAAAAAGCTAGGACTAGGCACTCTTAGCCCTACAAGAATGAGTATCCAGTTAGCCGATAGGTCTATCAAGTATCCACTAGGTATCGTTGAGGACGTGCTAGTAAAGGTCGACAAATTCATCTTCCCGGTGGATTTTGTCATTCTTGATATTGAAGAGGACGTCGAGGTCCCTCTTATCCTTGGACGACCATTTCTAGCCACCTCTCGAGCGGTTATAGACGTTAGTAACGGGAAGTTGTTTTTACGTGTGGGAGATGATGAGGTCACATTTTCAATTAATCAATCAATGAAAAATTCCTTACAAAATGATGACTCATGCTTCTTTATTGATGTTTTAAATGAAGATTCTTCCCTTTCCCTTTCCAACATCTCTTCAAATGAATTTTCCTCTTCTTTTTCTGAAATTTCTTCACATGATTTTGAAAACACGATTATGTCCGCAAAAATAAATTTTGAAAATGATTCTGTCTTTGGTAGAAGTAAGTATGAAAGTCTTGTTTTTGAAAAAGATAAGAATTTGAAAAACTCTTATAATGAGCCACCCCATCTGGATTTAAAACCACTCCCTGATCATCTAAAATATGCCTTTCTTGAAAAAAATTCTAAGTTGCCCGTTATAATCTCGGCCTATTTATCTCAATCCGAAAACGATCAGTTGATCGAAGTACTACAAAAGCATCGCCGAGCTATAGCGTGGCAAATCTGTGATATTCCTGGCATAAGCCCCTCCTTCTGCACACACAAAATATTTTTTGACAATAATCCTAAGGGTGTAGTTCAACCACAACGTCGTCTTAATCCAAATATGAAAGAGGTTGTGAAGGAAGAGGTGCTTAAGTTATTAGATGCGGGGATAATTTATCCGATTTCCGATAGTCAGTGGGTGAGTCCGGTACAGGTTGTTCCTAAGAAGGGAGGGATTACGGTAGTACCAAATGAAAATAACGACTTACTTCCAACTAGGACGATAACGGGATGGAGGATGTGCATCGATTACCGTAAGCTAAACGATGCCACTCGAAAAGATCACTTCCCCCTCCCCTTTATCGATCAAATTCTAGAACGGTTGTCCGGGCACAATTTTTATTGCTTCCTCGATGGTCTCTCGGGATACTTTCAAATCCCTATCGCACCCGAGGACCAAGAGAAGACGACATTCACCTGCCCTTTCGGAACTTTTGCTTATCGTAGAATGCCTTTCGGACTATGCAACGCACCCGCCACCTTTCAGCGGTGTATGCTTGCCATTTTTGATAAATATGTAGAGAATATTATGGAAATCTTTATGGACGATTTTTCTGTTTTTGGCGACTCCTTTAATTTATGTTTAGAAAATTTGGAAAAAGTTTTACAACGCTGCGAAGAAACGAATCTAGTTTTAAATTGGGAGAAGTGCCACTTTATGGTACGTGAAGGTTTAGTACTTGGCCACAACATTTCCGCTAGGGGAATTGAAGTGGACAAGGCAAAAATTGAAGTAATTGAAAAGTTACCGCCGCCTACAAATATTAAAGCAATTAGAAGTTTTTTAGGGCATGCGGGTTTTTATCGACGATTCATTAAAAACTTTTCAAAAATTACTAAGCCTCTCACCCACCTTCTCGAAAAAGACACTCCTTTCGTTTTTGATGAATCATGTCTCGCGGCATTTGAATTAATTAAATCTAAACTTATAAATGCCCCTATTTTGATCGCCCCAGTTTGGGATTTACCTTTCGAAATCATGTGTGATGCGAGTAATCATGCGGTAGGTGCGGTTTTAGGTCAACGAATCGCTAAGAACTTTCATCCGATTTTCTACGCTAGTAAAACTCTCACGTCTGCGCAAGAAAACTACACCACGACGGAGAAAGAGCTCTTAGCGGTTATTTTTGCTTTTGATAAATTCCGACCGTATGTTACTCTTTCTAAGGTTATTGTTTTCACGGATCATTCCGCTCTGAAGTACCTCCTTTCTAAACCGGATGCCAAGCCGCGTCTTATCCGTTGGATCCTCTTACTTCAAGAATTCGACTTGGAGATTCGGGATAAGAAAGGAGCGGAAAACTTAGCAGCTGATCATCTCTCTCGTCTTGAAAATCCAAATCTAGATCTTTTAAATGAAACTTTTATTAATGATTCTTTTCCGGATGAGCGTCTTTTTACTATTTCTTCATCTCCTACCCCCTGGTTTGCCGATCTGGCCAATTATCTTGTGGCCCGGGTCCTCCCAAAAGAATACTCCACTCACCAAAAGAAGAAATTCTTTTCGGAGTTGAAGTATTATTTTTGGGAAGACCCATTTCTATTTCGCATTTGTGCGGACCAGGTGGTTAGGAGATGTGTTTCACGGGAAGAGGGTCACCTAATTTTAAAACATGTTCATGAAGGTCCGACTGGCGGGCACTATCAAGCTAACCGCACCGCACACAAAGTACTTAGTGCTGGCTTCTATTGGCCAAGCATATTTAAAGATGCACAAATCTTTGTGGGCGGGTGCGATCGATGCCAGCGGACTGGAAATCTCTCAAATAAACATGAAATGGAACAAAACTACTTTCTCGAATGCGAAGTTTTTGATCTATGGGGCATAGACTTTGTCGGCCCATTTCCCTCCAGCTTAGGAAATAAATATATTCTAGTCGCAGTCGATTATGTTTCTAGGTGGGCAGAGGCCCAAGCTCTACCAAATAATGATGCTCGCGTTGTTGTCAAATTTTTAAAAAAATTATTTTCTCGCTTTGGTTTTCCTCGAGCGATCGTTAGTGATAGGGGAAGTCATTTTTGCAACGCTCAACTCACTAAGGCTTTAGCCAAATATGGCGTTACGCATAAATTATCCACCGCTTATCACCCCCAAACTAACGGTCAGGTCGAGGTAGTCAATCGCGAACTTAAACGAATTTTGGAGAAAAACGTTTCTACTTCTCGTAAGGATTGGTCTTTAAAATTGGACGATGCTCTGTGGGCCTATCGGACAGCGTACAAGACCGCCATCGGTTGTACTCCTTTCCGATTAGTCTATGGAAAATCGTGTCATCTTCCGGTAGAAGTAGAACACCGTGCGTACTGGGCGTTAAAGTTTTTAATTTCGATCCGCACTCGGTCGGCGAGCATAGAAAAAACCAACTAAATGAGCTTGACGAGTGGCGAGCGTACGCATACGAAAATAATAAAATTTACAAAGAACGCACGAAATTGTATCACGATAAGAACCTGCACCACCCTAAAACTTTTAAACCAGGCGATCAAGTTCTTCTTTTTAATTCGCGTTTACGTCTCTTCCCGGGAAAGCTCAAATCTAGATGGTCCGGACCGTTCACCGTCAAGGATGTTTTTCCTTACGGCACTGTGCTACTTTCACACCCCGATAAGGGGGACTTTAAAGTTAATGGTCATAGACTTAAACTCTATTTCTCTAATGATTCTGTGACTCCTGCCAAGGAGAATCTTCTGTTTGATTCTTAGTTCTCTTATTTTCTGATGGACATTTTCGTTTTGGACTTATTATTTTTATTCTGTGACTCTTTTATTCGGACTTTAAATGATTGTAATAAAAAAAAAACATTATCGGGCATCTGCCCATGGACTCTATCTATGTTTTGCTTTTATTTTGCTCTTCCTACCGAAGGCCAATCAAGTCCATGTTCGTGGTCGCCGCTCCGCCGTTGCTGATATCAGATGGATCAAGTCATACCTGCTGACGATCAAGTACTCTAAAAAGCAAGCATGGGGGAGCGACATCCGCCTTCATCTCACGAACCCGGGGAAGTCCTGTTCTTTTTTATTATTTTTCCTGCATTTTTCTTTTTCTCTTCTTCTCAGTCCCCTTCTCTTTTTCTTTATGTTTTCTTCATTGAGGGCAATGAAGGATTTAAGCATGGGGGGGTCTAGTTTCTTTTGTCTTTTCCTTTTTGTTCTTCTTCTTTCAAAAAAAAAAAAAATTATGTTTTATATTAGTATAGTATTTTATGTCATCAAAATCTAAAATCCAAAAAATTATAAAATATAAAACCCAAAAAAAAATTAGAAAAACAAAAATAAAAAAAAATTGTGCTAAAATCTATTTGAAAAACAAAACCTAAAATTATTTTCTATCTTTATTTTTATGTTTCTTCTAGTGATGTGTAGGCCCGTGCGGTTTCTTAGTTCTATTTAGATTTCTTTGAATTGGTTTTCTAAATTTATCAGTTTAACATAGCTTAGTTTACTAGTTTCTTTTTCTTAAATATAGGCATCCGATTTTTACGTTTTAAGTTAGCAATTTGTAGTTATGTCTTTTTATTCGGTTAGTTGCTTACGAATGGTTGCTAGGTATCATTAGCTCTTTTTCATTTGCGAGGTAGTCTTTCTTGGTGTCTAGAACTTGTACCAAGCTACTCTCGAAGCATTTGCGCCGTTTTTACGTTCTTTAGAAATGATTTAGGCCACCATTTGAATAGTTTGAGCTTTTCATGCCCACCAAAAACAAAACCCTTGCAAAACAATTTTGGGCCTTTTCCTTATTTTCTTTGTTTTTAGCTCCACCTTTAATTTCATTATGTTCACCAAAGCCAAATATCTTTCCTATTTTTGCACTATAAATTTGAGCTTAAAAATTATTTTTGTGGGAAGGATATTATTTTTGAAATGATTAGGAAATTCTCAAGCTCATTTTTTGGAGCTTTCTTATCAAATGTTATTCAAAAGAAAAAAATTGAGAAAGAAAAAAATATATCATTACAAAATCAGAAAAAAAGCAAAAAAAAATGATGAATGCAAAAAGTTTATGTTTGGCCAAATTTAGAAAAGAAAATTTCATGGCCTTGTTTTTGTAGTTTCATATTGGAGAAATGACATACTTGTTATTTCTCATCTTTTTTTATGCTATTATTTATTTTTGAGCTCACCTTGGTTTAGTGCCTAAAACTTTCATGTTTATCTTTGATTCCACTTCCTAATCATTTACCTAAGCCAAGTTTTAATGCCTAGTAGAAGTCCTAATGATCTTAGAACTTAATTTCGCGTAGTGGAGAAAGTGTGAACGTACAAGCCTATGGCCACCATCATTGATGGATTTCTTTGGAGGTTATCTTGGAGTGTCTTAGGGTTAATGTTTATCTAGCAACCTAGTAGTTTGTTAATGCGCCGTTTATTTAGAACCTCTACTTTTTGTGGGCGTATAGTAGTTTGTTCATGCCCACCAAATACAAAACACTTGCAAAACAATTTTGGGCCTTTTCCTTATTTTCTTTGTTTTTAGCTCCACCTTTCATTTCATTATGTTCACCAAAGCCAAATATCTTTCCTATTTTTGCACTATAAATTTGAGCTTAAAAATTATTTTTGTGGGAAGGATATTATTTTTGAAATGATTAGGAAATTCTCAAGCTCATTTTTTGGAGCTTTCTTATCAAATGTTATTCAAAAGAAAAAAATTGAGAAAGAAAAAAATATATCATTACAAAATCAGAAAAAAAGCAAAAAAAAATGATGAATGCAAAAAGTTTATGTTTGGCCAAATTTAGAAAAGAAAATTTCATGGCCTTGTTTTTGTAGTTTCATATTGGAGAAATGACATACTTGTTATTTCTCATCTTTTTTTATGCTATTATTTATTTTTGAGCTCACCTTGGTTTAGTGCCTAAAACTTTCATGTTTATCTTTGATTCCACTTCCTAATCATTTACCTAAGCCAAGTTTTAATGCCTAGTAGAAGTCCTAATGATCTTAGAACTTAATTTCGCGTAGTGGAGAAAGTGTGAACGTACAAGCCTATGGCCACCATCATTGATGGATTTCTTTGGAGGTTATCTTGGAGTGTCTTAGGGTTAATGTTTATCTAGCAACCTAGTAGTTTGTTAATGCGCCGTTTATTTAGAACCTCTACTTTTTGTTGTCCTTATTTTCATTTATCTTGGATGCCTTGTTTTTTAAGATTTAGAAATGTGTAGACTTTTCTTATGTTCTAATGATATTTTTAGGTCTCCACTTTCAAGTTTTCTATTGTGCACTTCTCACCCCACTAGTTGTTAACATAGGAATTAGGATAGTTTAATTTTTTCATGTTTTGTTTTTCTTAAATATTGCAACCTAAATCTTCTTTGTTTTCATTCCCTAGTTCTTTAAGTTTTATTTGCTTGAGGGCAAGCAAATACTCTAGCATGGGGGAATTTGATGACTTATTTTAGTCATCATTTTTGGGGTAGTTTAGTATGCAAAAATCCTAGTTTAATTATATGTTTCAAGTATTTTTATGCATGTTTTGTTTTATTTCTTCTTAAAGTCTTTTTGTGTTAGGATATTATAATTCCTAGTTTTATTATAGTTTTATTTGCTTGTTATGTTGCAATTTTATTTTATTATGTTTTGATTTAAAAATCTATAGTTTTAGTACATGTTTTATGTTTTATGTTTACTTATATTTTGTTATGAATATAATTAATCAATAGTATGATATGATATGTTTAGTCTTATTTGTATTAGCTAATGTTTTATTTTGCTTTATTTGTAGGTTCAAAGCCCAATTGGAGCAGCCCTCTTCCACCAAAACAGCCCCCTACATGCAGCCCTTGAAGTTTGGAGCAGCCCGGCCCTTTTCCTTGAAGCCCATATGGTGTATTCAGCCCTTCTTCAAGCTTCCCAAGCCCACATAGTGCAGCCCACTTCATCCTTACATGGCCGGCCACTCATTTTCCCCCCTCCCTAATCATTTAATGCCATACATGAATATTTTCCCCCTATATGGCCGGCCACCCCTCTTTCTCTCCCTCTTTTATTTTTTTTTTCCTTTATTTAAGCCACATTCATGCATGTTCCCTCCTCTCTCTCCTTTTTATTATTTTTCTCCACTCTTTATTACCATCCATCCCCCCTCTTATATGTATTTCATTTCTTTTAAATTTATATGCATGAATGTATCTTCCTTCATTTAATATCATGCATGAATTCTCTCCACCTAATTAAATGCCATGCATGCACTCCTCCATATACATGGCCGGCCACCCCCCTTGCCCCCCTCTTCTTCTTTTCATTCTAGAATCTTCCCTCCTCATCTATAAAAGGCACCATGGTCTCATGCTTTGGAGAGTTGGATTTTGGAGAGAAAGTGAAGTTCTAGTTCAAGAGAGTGTTTTCTTTTTGCTTACATGTTGTTAGTGTAATCTTTTCTTTTCAATTAGTGCAAGTTTTCCTTATAGCCTAATCTAGTCTTTTTAATATTTTGTACACTCTTTTTATTTGCAAGTAATGAAATTCTCTTCTATTTGTTTCGTTGTTTCTTTTTGCAATATGCGTAGCTAATCTTCTTTTAGCATTTGATCATGAGGATCCATGATTTGAAATGAGAATTGTTTTTATTTCATAGTTTTATTTTTGCGTAATTCTACTCGGTCCTTCTTTGATTTATTTTGTGTCGACTCCGTATTTCCGGTATACGGTAGTAGGCTTATGATCTCATATTCGAGTAGCCGAGAGGCTCGTGGATGTGAAAGATCACTCAAAGAAGGAAGGAGTTGAACGCAACCCTAGAGATAGGACGACGTAAATCCTCCGGATTGGAGTCAAATCCAATAGTGCGGATCACTTCGATAATGCAACTTTAGGCTTTTTCGGTTTGTAAAGAGATTTCGATCGAAAAGTCTATAAGTTAGGAGACTTAATGCTCTAGCGAGATTTTGTCTTATTTTCGGATCCGTCACGGCCAAGTTGGATTTGCAAATTTAAAACTATGCCTTTTATTTTCTCATTTCATTTCATGGTGAATCAATGATCGAATGCTAGCCTTTTTTATACAAGTTTTCGTCTCGAATTTATCGTTCCTTTTGCTTCTTAAAAAATTCTCAAATCCCTTTAATTTTCCGGTAGGATAATAGTTAGAGCGCGAGTAGAAGTACTTGACAACCCCGTGTTTAAATACGACCTTGGTACTACAATTCGACAGGTACGCTTGCCTGTTCGGGTTTTGGCCCACCAAGTTTTTGGCACGCCTTTGAATGGTTTAATTTTCAGACGCCGAATCCTGGACACGCCTTTGAATGGTTTAATTTTCAGACGCCGAATCCTGGATGTGAAAGATCCTTTTTGTTCGGGTTAAATTTTTTCAGACGCCGAATCCTGGACACGCCTTTGAATGGTTTAATTTTCAAATATACCCAATCGCCCACCGCGAACTCCACGTTTCGATGCTTGGCGTTGTAGTATTTTGCTTGACGATCCTGGACTATCAGTAGCCTTTCCCGAATAGAGCGTATCGTCAAGTTAGCTTCTTCGACTTCTTTACGCTTATACAGTTTGGATTCTCCTGCTTCTGCCCAAGCAAACGCTGTACGACATTTACGACCATACAAAGATTCAAACGGTGCCATACCGATGCTCGCTTGGTAGCTATTGTTGTAGGCGAACTCAACCATATAGAGATGATCCTCATATCTCTTACCAAAATCCAGGGTGCATATTTGGAGCATATCCTCCATTATTCTGTTGCTACTCTCAGTCTGGCCATCCGTTTGGGGATGAAAGGCCGTACTGAACGTTAACTTTGTTCCAAATAATTGATGGATTAGCCTCTAATCATTTGATGTGAATCTCCCATCACGGTCACTCACGATGCTACGGGGAACACCGTGCAATCGTACAATATTCTCCACATAAAGTTTTGCCAAACTTTCCACTGAATCGTCCCGCTTGTTCGGAAGGAAGTGAGCCACTTTTGTCAACCGGTCTACAATCACCCAGATTGAATCATTCCCGCGTTAAGACCTCAGCAACCCGTGCACGAAATCCATTGAAATATCATCAAAATTCCATTCTGGAATAGGTAACGACTTCAAGAAACCTCCGGGCTTCTGGCATTCCGCTTTCACCAAAGCACAAGTTTGACATTTAGCAACATAATGAGCTATGTCTTTCTTTAGTACTGGCCACCTGAACAACTTTTTCCTGTCCTTGAACATCTTTGTGCTCCCAGGGTGAATTGAGTATTTTGTAAAGTGAGCTTCATACATCAATTCTTCTCTCAACTTTCCCATACTCGGGACGCACAAACGACCCTCTTTCTGCAAAAGGCCATCTTCTCAGGAGAATTGGCCATCTAGCCCATCCTTTGCATAGCGTTGGAGACTTTCATCCAGCTCTGTTGCTTGTCTAACCCTGTCCGCAAGGTCATATTGCACCTGCGTCCAGTTTAAGCATGCGTCAGCTATGGAATTCTTGTCAACACAAGAAATCTCAAATGCTTCCAACTCCTGGTTCAGACGCTCATCATGCATCTGCAACCAATTTACCCTTGCTGGAGTCCTACGACTCATGGCATCAATGACCACATTTCCCTTCCCGAGAGGATAATGAATATCAAAGGTGTAGTCCCCAAGGAACTCCATCCACCTTCGTTGTCACATATTAAGATCCTTCTGATCCAACAAGTACTTTAGGCTCTTATGGTACGTAAAGATATCCACTTTTACGCCATATAGATAATGCCGCTACAATTTAAGCACAAAGATCACCGCCGCCAACTCCAAGTCGTGGATGGGATAATTTCGGTCATGCACTTTCAACTGGCATGAGACATAAGCAATCACCTTTTCAAACTACAGAAGAATGCAGCCTTAGCCACTCCCTGATGCATCACTATAGATCTCATAGTCGTCTGTACCACATGGCGATGTTAAAACAGGCTACGTGGTCAAATGACTCTTTAGCTCTTCAAAATCTTGCACGCACTCTGGCATCCAAATGAACTTCTGATCTTTCCGCGTTAATGTGGTAAGAGGCAAAGCTATCTGTGAGAAGGTTTCTACAAAACATCTGTAGTAACCTGCCAATCCAAGGAAACTTCTGACTTCAGCCACCGAAGACAACACCGACCACTCCTGTATGGCTTTTATCTTTGACGGATCCATTGTTATGCCCTCTCCACTTACCACATGGCCAAGAAACGCCACCGACGACAGCCAAAACTCACACTTTGAGAACTTGGCATAGAGCTTATTCTTCCGCGCAAGGTATGCAACACCAACCGCAAGTGGTTTGCACGATCAGCTTCCGATTGAGAGTACACCAAGATGTCATCAATGAATACAATAACAAACAAGTCCAAGTTCTCTCGGAACGTTTGGTGCATTAGGTCCACGAACACCGATGGAGCATTACATAGCCCAAACGACATTACAGTGAACTCATAATGACAATATCATGTTCCAAATGTTGTTTTGAGAATGTCACCTTCCCGAATCCTCAATTGGTAATATCCAGATTTCAAATCCAATTTGGAATAGATGGTTGATCCCACTAGCTGATCGAACAATTCATCTATCCATGGAATCAAATACTTGTTCTTCTCCGTCAGCTTATTCAATTCACGATAGTCAATACATAACCACAAACTACCGTCCTTATTTTTCACAAAAAGAACAGACGCGCTCCAAGGTGACATGCATGGGCATATGTACCCCTGTTCCAACAACTCTTGCAATTGGACTTTCAATTCAGCCATTTCCTTTGGCGCTATGCAATATAGCGAGCGGGCCACAGGTTTCGCACCTAACACCAACTCAATAGTAAATTCGATCTCCCGCTGGGGTGGTAGCCCAGGAAGATCCTTAGGAAACACATCAGCAAACTCCGATACAATCAGAACATCACTCACACTGGCCTTTGGCTCAACAGCCTGAATAAGCGTGAAGAATAACTCTGCGCTCTTCCGCACAGTATTGATGACTTGGAGTGCAGACATCAGTGTCTCGCTCACCCCTCGCATACCATCGAGCTTAGTCTCAAGCTCGGTATTTTGGCCCAGTGTGATCTATTTTGAATTACAATCAATAAAGGCACGCTACTCCGAGAGCCAGTCCATACCAAAGATCACATCAAACTCCGATATCAGCAGCACAGACGGGTCAAACAGAAATCCTGACTTCCTATTTGCACTTCCACATCACAAGCCCAATTCACAAGCATCATACATCCATTCGGTAATAACACCCTTAATCTATCTGTCGTCAGATGACTAGGTACTCCAATTCGATCTACAAAGTCCTTAGACAGAAATGAATGCAAAGCACCCGTATAAAATAGTGCTCTCACCAGCGTGTTCTGAATCACAATAAATCCTATGGCAAACACATCACACACATACTACACACAATGTATGCAATTTATAAAGAAATCAATATCTTAAATCGTACATGTGACGACGTCACTTTGCTTTATGGCCTCCTGCTGGCCAAGATTATAGACTCGGGGCTGCGCTTGGGACGCAGAGGACTCCACCACTGTCTTTCCCTTCTCAGCATAAGACGCTCCCATCTTCTTTTCACCCTTTGGTGGACCACCCCGACAGTCACGGGCGATATGCCCCACTTTACCACAAGTATAACATGTACGAGTCTCTGGCCTCGAAGTTGCACCTGATGCAACCGCAGAACGAGCTTGTCCAGAC
The DNA here is from genome assembly GCA_039583875.1 of Platanthera guangdongensis. NCBI lineage: Eukaryota > Viridiplantae > Streptophyta > Magnoliopsida > Asparagales > Orchidaceae > Platanthera > Platanthera guangdongensis. The sequence continues at coordinate 12,924,033 of CM077165.1, forward strand.
GACTTAGATCTCTTGTCCCACCTCTTTGGGTAGTACGATTTTCTAGGTCGGGGCGCTTTGAACTCTGGCTTTGTCACAGCCAAGGCCCTTTTTCCTTGCACCCGCTTCATATCTTTCGACAGCGCACACGGAGTATCGACCAACGCCTAAAATCCTTGGTTTACCGAACTCGAGAGCAGGAATCACAACTCATCCCGCAATCCTTCGTAGAACCTATTGGTTTTCCGCCGCTCATCGACGAAGATAGAGCCCGCATAATGTCCCAACCTTATGAACTCATGCAGGTAAGTATCGACACTACTTTTTCCTTGCGTTAGCCGTTGAAACTCATTTTCCATGGCAATGCATTGTACCGCTGGTAGGTTCTTTGCCAGGAATAGTCGTGAGAATTCCTCAATCGAAACTTGTGTTAATTGCCTGCCCGCTAAATGGTGTAACTCTATCTCGTCCCGACATAGCCGAGCCTCTCCTTCCAATAAGAAGGTGGCCAAAGTGACCTTCTAATATTCCTCCGTCCTGATCGCCGTCAATATAGGCTTGACGCGCGACAACCAATCCTCCGCCTGAATTGGGGATCCCACACCCGTAAACGTAGGAGGATTGAAGCTCATGAACTGCTTCAACTACCGTTCCGCTGCTCGAGGATCAACAACCGCAATAGGTTCTGGCCTTGCCCCAACCTGTTCTAACACCACTGCCAGCTGTGCTTGCCCACCAGGTTGTGCATGAAACATTGCAAACAACGCCTCAGCAACTAAGCAGACGGTTTCTGCAGAAGGGGGAGGTGTAGGCACCTCAGCTGGTGCCGTACTCTCATCAGAATGCTGGGGCTCAGCCTGCCCAACACCACTACGCGTCACTTATGGTTGAACAAGACACACATTAGTGACCTCGCACAAGCAATAACAACAATTTAGGAACGCATAGGTTCCTCAAACAAGTGTATTTGCATTCCTAAGTGCACATTCAAGAGTTCATTAGTATTAACGTGGGGCGCACTTTCACGTGCTCACCACCCCACAAAAGAATTCGAGCACGAATTCAAAAGAGGAAGACTGAGACTAATGCGGGCTGGCATCCCCTTATCCGTTCGGCATGCAGACTTTTGAAGAGCTCATCAAGCTCATAAATATCCATACTGTCCCCGAAGGATTGGCTTCGCAATCACAGGTTAGTTAGGAGCAATTGCCAGCGACACTCACGATCACCCGACGTTAGCGATAAAACTCACTTTCTATCCCTAGCCCTAACCTTATCGTTCATAGAATACAACACAAGCACTTAGCTGGTATTTTCCCGGACTTTCACTCCAGTACTTCCTGCTACTATCCTTCACAGGCACAACCCACCGAATCCGCAAACATATACATTTATACGCGGAGTCTTATCCGGTGTGCAAAAGAAAACATCACCAATCCAGACTAACCTGTCTAGATGGGCTTCACATAGTATGCCTATTCCGTACTTCACATTTCTGGATCTATATGCAAGACTATTGGTGATTCTAAGAATCAATCCAAGGGAAATCCCCCTGCAATCCACCCTCTCGTGGGGGAAACTCTATTCACATGCCAAAAAGGACTTCACATGTCCAAGAAGGAAGATCGTTACCCTTGACGACCTCTTTGGAGCCATGGAAATCTAGCCAATTGGAAAGCATCGCAGCGGCCTTGCCTCCACAAATCTGGCCTCGGATCTCGATTCAGAACTCTGAAGCTCCACTGGTGGCCAGATCCTCTCTCCTCCTTGCTCTCCCTTCTCTCTACTCTTTTAGAAAGAGGATAACCAAAGCTAAATGAGAGTTGATCTCTCATATTCCGGCCTTAAAGAAGCAGGGGGAAACCCTGGATCGTTAGATCCTATTTGGAGGGAATGAACGACCACGAATCGCCTTAAAAATGTCTATTTTGGGCCGAACACGGCATGTGACACTCCCGTGTCACAGGCTATGTACCTTAAGCGGCACACATCCGACTTAACTCGAACAGGACACGACCATGTGACACGCCCGTGTCACAGGCTGTATGCCCTGACACGGCTTTGGACATGCCCGTGTCCCGCCCGTGTTCACTAGACCTCGCTGCCTTGGCGAAATCCAGAGAAGGACACGGCCATGTGACACGCCCGTGTCACATGCCGTATGCCCACCTCTCAAGAAGCGTCGAGTGTATTTACTAGAGTGGAGTTCGTCGAACTAGAGGAGGACACGACTTCAGACACGCCCGTGTTCCCTCTCGAGAACTTGTCGAGTGCATTTCATCGAGCACTCGACAGGCTGCTCAACCATACAGGGTAGGACATGGCGTGGGACATGCCCGTGTCCCAGGCCGTGTTGCCCAGCATTAGCTCAATTTTGGGATTTGGGGTATTACAGTTTCAGCTCGGCAAAGTCCAGTGAGTCGTCCAGGAAGCTTTCCATCCCGGGGTCAGGGGGTGGCTAGTTACGAGCTTGTTCAGAAGATTCCTCGACTTCAGATAGAGCAGGGAGAACTGCAAAATAATCAACTTTGATAGAAAGAAGGTGTGAGTGCAACAAAGATGGCGAGGCAAAATGTTCTATAAAAATGGTGCTTACAGGATGGGCTCGACAGTTCCTGGAGGGTATGCAAAGGCGGCAAGGCCAAGTTCTTACAGTGACCAGGGGGCGGACCCACGGGTAAATAAGGTTGAAGCTGGGAATCAGGATGTCCCCGACCCTTTCCCCCGTGATCGCAGGAGCAGGTGCGGGATGCTGAGAAGGGCTGCGAGCTGGCGACCTGTACTTCAGTGAGTCCATCCCCGTGGTCACGAAGGGAGGTGATTTTCTCTATAGGAGAGCGTTGTGGGAGTCTGAGGCCACTGGTCATCGTGTAGGGTGTAGACTCGCGATGTAGAGGTCTCGGCGTCAGCCTGACGACTCTCAGGGTTGGCGGGAACGTCGACGACCATCTTCCCCTTGGGGTCACCAGCCGGTTTGGAGGAGGCGATCCTGGGAGCCAGGGTGGACTCTAGGTCGTGGTAGATGGAATCGGCGTCCTTTGGGATGAACTTTGCCTTCTTAGCAGGATTGGAATTTGTCGGCTCGCGCAGTGCAACACTGGGAGGCATGCTGACTTGCGTGTCAGCACGAGCGGCGTTGAGCTCGTGGGTGCGAATAAGCTTCTCTTGGAGCTCTTTGGAGAGAGGCATCTCGACAATACTAAAGTAAGGGGAATGGCAGAGGCCATCCAGGTACGCGGACATGTATTTATAATCGGTGGTGGAGCCCGCCAAAAGATTCTCTGGCCCCGATCGCACTCGCCTCATATTGCGGGGTAGGATGTTTCTTCCTGAGCTTGGAGCAATCTCTTAAAGAGCAGGGATTGTGTAGGACCCCATATCCGGCGAGAAGTGGGCGACAAGAACCAGATCAGTCAAAGTCTAGCAGTCTGACTCGCCCAAGTGGGGTAGACTGTTCGAGGGGCGAGTGGAGTTGGTCGGCTCACACTCTCCCCAGGGGCTCGACGAGCAGCGGGTGCGTGGAGCATTCTGGCTCGCACTCTCCCTAGGAGGCTCGGCAGACAGCAAGCGAGTAGAGCAGGCCAGGCCCACACTCACCTAGGGGGATAGAGATGGTGAGTGCCAGTTCCATCGATCACTCGCCGACCCCGACGAGTGGAGGTTCTAGAGGGCCACTCGTCCAGTCTCTTATGACGTGTTTTTACCATTTTGCCCCCACTAGTCTGTCTATATCCAATTAGAATAATAGAGTTACGCTATTGGTAGACCTAGTGGGCTCCACATAGCTGTTCAAAATAGTGGAGGTTGGCTATTTGCAGTCAGTTTTCAGAAAACTATAAATAGACCCAAGGGGGCACCCTAGAAGGCATGCTTTCTTATGCCCCAGACTTCTTGCGCTTTCTGAGGTATCCTTAGCTCGACATTTGGCTAGGGAGGGGAAGCGATCTATGATCTTCCGGGTATGTGGTGGGACCTCCACGCCAAGTCCTTGGGTCCATCCCCTATTCTTTTTCCTTAGCTATTTGGCTCGCGAGAGAGAAGTATGAGATCACCCCTTCCCCAAGGGTGAACTCCTCAGAAACCGAGTTTTTGGTTTCAATAAAGAGAACCTCTCCTCGATTGCGATAATCCAGTCGTCCAAAGCCATGAAATCACCTCTCCCATCATAGGTAGGGGTCCCAGTCACTGAAAATGAGTGATAAAGTTCATCTCTGGTGGCAACACAACTAGGGGAACCAGAGGAGTAGGAGGAACCAGAACAACTTGACCCACAGCAGGGTCCTTCACTCTAAGTAGTTGTCCTGATATAACAGTTAACAAGGCATGGATTTGTGATTGCATCTCCACCAATTTATTAGATAGAGCCTCATGACTCTATCACAATCCTTCTATTACAGTCTCATTCTGTGCTCCAGATGACTCGCCCTCAGATTGGGGAGTCGACCTCGTCGCAGGATGCTTCAACATTCTAATAACACGATAAGCAACTAATTAACACCTAGCTTACCGCTAGAACTACACGACCTAGTTCAGACAATACATGTACAAATACTTGCTCAAACTGCTAACTTGCTCTGGGAATTTCATTAATGATGTCATGATTAACTTAGGATGATATACCGTCATCCCACAGACTCTTGTGGATAGACCATGAATGCATGAATTTCTTATTCCTTTTTTGTTGATGCACGAAAACACAAGGGGGGTCGAGCACAACCAGCTAACTTGTTCGATCACAGGGGGAATAGGGAGACTGCGAGTAGCGATCTACTAAGCGGATGAGAGCTGGAAGAAGAGCAGGGCCGTGAACCACGGCAACAACAGACTTCGCCCGTCGCGGCCTGAATGCCTCTCTTGCGACGGGCTTTCCCTTGATTGAAGAAGGAATTGGTTACAAGTGAAAGGAATAGACTGAGGGAAGTAGAGCAAGGGGGAGTCCGCAAGGCACAGGATTCGAGTCCGCAGCCTGTAACAAGTAGGCTCCTGGGTCCGAGTCAGCGTGCCTTGAGTGCACCACCTCCCCCCTATTTATAGGATAGGGGGCCTGCCCAAACGGGCAGGGCTAAAATAACCGGCTGCCCGGGGTACAGGAGAACCGGGCAGCGGTGACGGGAAGCAAAAAGAAAGAACACGCCAGTCGGCACAGAAGTGGCGGACTGGGCTCGCGAGCTGGAGCTTCCACTGCTGCTGGGCGCGCCTACAGAAGGGCGGCGGCCTGGGCGGACGAGATACTGCGTCCGCCGCTGGAGAACCTGTTGCCCAAAGCGCCGGCGGACTGAGCGGACTGGTCCTTGCGTCTGCTGCTGGAGTCCCATACTTGGCGCCTGACTGGTGCTATTGCCGGACTGGGCGGACGGACAACTTGCGTCCGCGCCTGCTGAAAGGGGGCTTTGGAATCTTGGAGTATGTTACAGACTGAGGGGTTAACATAATCCCCGCACATTTTTAAGTTTCCAGAAAACTTCGAAAATGTTTTCTTAACCGCTGAGTCCGCTAATCTCGAAAACCCCGCCACCGCTATAAATAACGCTGGAGGGTCTGGATCTGTTGAGAATCTTGATCAATACGGGGCGCTACTCACCACTTGCGGTCTCAACTTTCCAGTCCGGCATGGCAAGACTTGGAGCTTTCTTGTCTAGCGTTACTGCAAAAGGCGACCTGGAGCATACAACGCCTATGAAGACCAAAAAAATTGTAAAGAGGTCGACAGGAAAAGATCCTGTCCGCTCCATAGGGGAGAGTTCCCAGAGCCAGAAGCCTGCGGACAAAGCAGTCCGCCACGTCGATGTTTCTGCTCGCAAGGATGCCGTAGTCGACGCCGAACCGTTGAGGAGTGAGAAGATGGCAACCGTGTCGGATTCCGCCCCTCCTCAGAAAACCGCAACATCGGCGGACACTGCTGGCGAACATATGGAGACTGACATATCTTCTCCCAATGCCTCGGTGCAAATCGTTGACTTGGACGAAGAGGACCGGCGGACTGAGGTAGGGGACGACGCGCCCTCAAAGGCATTGGCTGCTATGAATCCTGAACCTGTCCGCGCTGACCAGCCCGATTTAGGGGGGTCCGCCGCGGATGCTGCTGAGAAGACCGCGAAGAAGAAGAAGAGGAAGAGAGACGGAGCGACCGTCGCCGAGCGGGTTGAGAAGAAGCTTCGCGCAATGAAGGAGAAGAACGTCTCTAAGCGTACTGGGGCAGCGGACTTACAACACAGGCCGCGCGAAAAAGAAGTTCCAGACGGCGATCTGATTACTACGGAGGCCCAAATCCAGGGAGAGAATTCCCTCTCAACGGTCAGTCTTTCCACGGATGAGATATTTGATTCCATAGACGTCGATCAACTTGATTTAATCCAGGACTCCTTGCTGGTTGTGCTGCAGCAGAACGAGGCGGAAACTGCTGGAGATAAGGGTGACGAACTCCCTTCCTTGTCCGCTGTGGAGGAAGAGGAGAGGGAGAGGCTGAAGGAGAAGAAAGAGGAGCAAAAGAAGCAAATCGTTGCTCATGTTGCTGCGGTCGGGGCAGCCTCGCAGCAGGCCGCGGCGGACAAAGCCGCTGAGGATCTGCGGGTTGCTGCGGAGCTGATGCGGTCAGGTAAACTTCAGCCGGCGCCCAAATACTTTCAGCGCAAGTGGCTTTACAGGTCGCCGCCGCGGACGTCAAGGCCGATCAAAATTATCACCAAGACGGACGATATCGTGGTCTCAACAAGTGCGGCTGCCGAGAGAAGAGCAAGGGTTCACCGCGAATGGAAAAAGCGGTTAAGCGCCTTTGACCCGGAGCGGGCTAGGCGGCCAATCATCTTCGATAGTCGGAAACTCGCTGCCACTATATCTGAAAGTGATCTTTTATCCTTTCTTTGAGTCCGCCGCGAACTGCCTTTGAATGCGAAGTTGACTTTATTTGTTGCAGGTAGAAAGTCGCTGCCGGGCTCCATCGAGAGCGGCGAGATCGTGGTCACACCCAACACCGGTGCCGACGCGGTCTCACACGTGGAGTCCGCGGAAGATGAGCCGCCTACCCTGAGTATGGTACAAGAGTTAGAGAAGAAATTTGAAGCTGAAATGCAGTGTGTCAAAGCAGAGTTAGAGAAAGCGGCGGAGCGCGAGAGGGCGTCCGCGGCGCGCGAGAAAGCGTCTGCGGAACGCGAGAAGGCGCTCAAAGACCAGGTCGCCAGCATCTCGCGGGCGCTGGAGAGGTCTGAAAGGGAAAAGAAAAGGCTCGCGGATGACGTCCGATACTACAGAGGCAAGCACTTGGCGTCGGCTCGTGAAGGAAAAGAGAAGCGGACTGCTGAGGTCGCTGAGCAGAGGCCGCGGGCGTCAGATCGCGCGGCTTCGGAGATCGCCGCACCGGCAGGTGGTATCCCACGCGCTGCGGATGAGGAGCCGAGGCCGGCAGCGGAGCCAATGGTGCCTCTCAGTCGAGTTAACCGGGAAGCCGCCCATATGCACCGGACTATAAACGTCATCCATCATCATCTCTGCCGCGTATACAGTGAAATTCTTCAGATAAGCGATCAGGCGGCTCATCTATGCAGGGACAGAGCAGAAAAGCCAGCGCGGACTGACAACAGGGACCGCTGAGTCCGCAATTCCTTGAACTTTTATCTGATTGAATGTATATTGTTTGTATGATTGCTCCAAATAATGCTGTGCTGTGAACTGAATTCTATTTGATCTGTGCGGACTCAGATTATATATCCGCTATTCATGTAGTTTAATCCTTATGACGTGGCGATTTGTGCGAATTCATGCTGTGTCTGCTTCTCGTTATTTAACCTGCAGGTGGGAAAATATGCGACCTGGGCGGATAGGAAGCTGCACCGGCCACAACTTGGCTCTGAATTTCCTTTGGAATGTTAATTTGCCTTTGTATCCACGTTATTTGTTTGGCTTCTTTTTAATTCTTTGCGGACTGTGCGGATTGAATATGCGACCTTCGCGGACTGGCCAAAAAGTTGTTAGGAACTTTATCTATAAATACTGCCTTCTGCTTTCTTTATGTAGGAAATTGCTGAAGTAAACGGAATCCTGCGACCTGCAACATGGTGTCCGCGTGCACTGATGCTGCAGTCGCCTTCCACTCTGCCGATCACAGAAAATGTACTTTGACGGAGGCTGACTTGGCTGCCTTCGTCGAAAAGAAGATGGCGGACTCGAACATACTCGTCCGCCTCCCCGCTCATCAGGAAAGGTTGAATTTCTCGACGGCGACCCAGATCGCCATTCCCGTTGATCATTTTGATAGCGGATTCAGGTTCCCGCTCCTATGGGAGCTCGCAGCAATTTTCGAGCACTACGGGATGGTCCCTGGCCAGCTCGCGTCGAATACCCTTGCTGCGATCTGCAGCTACATCTCTTATCTGCGATCTGAAAAGATTGCCTTCTCAATGAACATCTTCCGCAAAATATTCTCCGTCCGCTCTATAACCGCCTCCGGAGGCCGCCCCTATAAGGGAGTAATCTACTTCTACTGCAGGGGGATGAAGGTTGTGGGTCTTCCAAACAAGATCCACAACTGGACCTCAAGGTTTCTAATTTTTGAGGGTGACCTCGGGTTCGCGCACACGTATCCGCAGGTGCGCGCGGACTCCGTCTTCAAAAATGTGCAGCTGGACGACCTAGAGTCCGCAATCGTCGAGTTCCTAGCGAATGCCAAGCTTGACATTGAATAGTACCTTCCGCTGCTGGCGAGCTTGGCGGATATCTTGCCTGAGGACAGTAAGTAATTTTGCGGGCTCAGCTTTTGTATCCGCCGCGACCATGCTGTTAACTCTAGTTCTCTTTTTACAGCGACCTTGGCGGTTCCCGCTAACTTGCCGCAGACCCCCAGCGGCTTCACTCCTACACAAAGGGAGAAGAAGGAAGCAGTCGCCAGAAAGAGGAAGGAGGAAGGGGATCCCGCAGCGGACTACTCTTCCTCAGAAAGTTTCTCAATGACTGGCTTCGGTATCAGCCAGAAGGACCTCAGGGGGAACCCCATGGTCCATTGGCACAGCAAAAACAAACACGTCCGCCTATCCACCGCGCTTCCTTCTTGGAAGAGTCCGCGGATATCACGCCACGCGCATGTCGCGATCTCCGCGCTGTATGGAAAGCGCAATCTGAGCGACCTCAAGAAAGTGCCCGCCGCCGACCTCCCTCTGCTGGCCTCTCAGGCCTCTGCGAACAGCGCGGTGACAAATCACTATGTTGCCACTCTGGCCAGAGACCTGTTGAGGCAGATTGAACAGCTTCAGAAGGATAACAAAGTGCTGAAGGAAAGGAACGCGCGGATGGGAGAAAGGAATGCTCGGCAAAGAGAGGAGCTGGCGGTGAGTTGCATTTGCCGCGGTCTAGATTTTCTATCCGCCGCGATCTGTGATGTTTGCAATCTTGTTTTTCGCAGGTCGCCTATGACTTGGAGAAAAAAAATTCCAGGCTGCCACGCTCCCTTTTGTGATGGAGACTGTTGAGGTTGCTGTTGAGCGACTGGCCCGCGACGGCCTCATGAAGGAAGGAGTTGGCGGCGTTCCTTTTCTGGAGATCTTCCCGGAGCTGGCCCCTCAGGTCGCATCGATGGAGAGAGCTAGAAAAGGAAAGGACGTTATTGAAGAAGGCGAAGATGAGGATGAAGACGACGAAGAAGAAGAAGAGAAAGAAGACGGAGGCTCGCAAGGTGAAGAGCAAGGTGTCAGGGAAAATGCGGACGATGCTGCATCGAGCCGACAAGGAGAGGAGCTGTCCGCCGAGTCCGACACTTCTGCCTCTTCCTCTGCTACTGGGAGCTCGCATAGCGGGTCTGCCACTGGTACAGGATCAGGTAGCAGCGGGAGCAGCTCGGGGGGCTATTCTCCAGATGTCGACATCACCGGTGACAGCCCTGCACCTCCTGAGAAGAGACAGCGGACTGATTGATCAATGCATATATGTATATATTTTGTTGTTTTTTGTAAAAAGTGGCGGACGCAAGATTGCAGTCCGCCAAATATATTGAATGATGTAAACTTTTTTTGATGAAATGGAAAGGATATTTTTTGGCATGTGTGCTTTCTGCAATGCTCTCTTTGCTGATTAGAGATTTATTATTCCACGCTCACCGCACCGATACTTAGCAGTCCGCACAACACGCTTGATAAACCTGAGCCTTTGCTGATTAGAGAATATTGTTCCACTTTGGACCAAGAAACTCAGGCGGACTCTATCGAGCTTCACTTGCAGTCCGCATGATACATTATTTATAGTGAACCTGGTTGATTAAAGAATTTAGACATCAACTTATTCAGTATCCGCCTCAGAGAACATCCAGCTGATAATGCCAGGGGTACTTGAGTTATAGTTGTAGTCCGCAAGCCAGACCGCACATAATATAAAAGCACATTGATTGTTAACTTGACAAATAATGCGAAAACCATTCCGCGGACTGAGCAGATACAGAAAACTAATCCGCTTATAATAAATCAAACTTGTATAACATGAAAATCATTCTGCGAACTGAGCAGATACAGTCAACCAATCCGCTCATTGTAGATATGATCTATAAACTACCCTGCGGACTGAGGGGATACAGAAAACCAATCCGCTAAAGATAACCAGCTTGCAATCCCAAAGCTTCGAATTATGCGGATAACAAATCGAGTCCGCCAACGATAGAAATGATCTATAGCTTGCGACCAGGTGGGCAGGTGAGCCTGAGCGGCATACTTTCCTCACCGGGCTACAAGCTATAAGATCAACCCAAGCAGGCGGACTCTGCGGACAGAGAAAACAAGTTCGCCAAAGATAGAAATGATCTATAGCTTGCGACCAGGTGGGCAGGTGAGCCTGAACGGCATACTTTCCTCACCGGGCTACAAGCTATAAGATCAACCCAAATAGGCGGACTGCGCGGACAGAGAAAACCAGTCCGCATAATATTCCCTGCAAAAAGCAAGACCCTCATTTGGCAGAACGGTTCCCTGCCCTCTTGCCTGGAGTATAGTCTAAACTGTGGGTCTCCTGCAGGCACTGCTTGAGGGTACCATGGAGTGTTCGAGAGTTACAAGCTAAGATGACCAGCGGGCAGGTGAGCCGGAACGTCATACTTTCCTCATGTGATCATCGAAGTTGTAACAATATCCCTAAAGCGGCATGGTAGAGCTTTACACCCACCTTGCCCTCCATAATGCAAAGGTGGGGTCAGGTACCTGCCGGGATCCGAAGTCCAGAATCCAACCGCGCTAGAGCCTGCAAGCTCCCACTACACGGTGCGAAATCTCCTCGCAACACGTGGTCTTCGTGGTGTTACGCTAATGACAACGGCTCTAGGGGAGGTCTAGCTGAACTCGGCGATGTCTCCTGGTATCAGGGAACCGTTATAGGTCTTTGGGAGAGAGAGAAAACACTAGAAAAAGGTGTCAGTATGGATTCTTAAACGTATTCGCAAAGCAAACATAAGGAAGAAGAAAGTTTGAGTGTAGAACCGTTTTTGAAATCTCTCTTAGCACTTTATCTGTTATGATTACAACAAAAACACTCGAAGAAGTGTTAGCAAGCAGTTTCTATTCATAATAGTTCTTGAAGAGGATATACAAAGTAGAAAAGGATGTTTTAAGAATAGAACCGCTTGAGATCATCTCCGTTCCAGGTGTGCGGTATATCCTCTTGATGTGCCCGCGAACAGACTCTTACTGTGGTTGGTTCGGTGAGTCGATCGCCGCGGGCTTTCTCGGGTAGGCAAGTGCACCTATCGCAAGTAGTACTCGATATTCGGGGGAATACCGAGGTCGTATTGTTCTCGGGGTCGCGTTGACTATTCTTACTCCTCCGGGAGGGCTATTATTTTACTAAAAGAAAAGGTGGATTTTTTTACTTTAAGAAAAGACGGAAAAGCAAAGGAGCGAAAAAAAAAACGATTTAGAGAATATTCGATGAAGGGTTAACGCTCGACATCGAATCGGATTAAGACTAAAACAATTTTTAATAATAAAAAGACTTGGTTTTCAAATTAATAATAAGGCAACTTGGCCGTGGAGGTTCCACAAATGGAGCTCACCTAGCTATAGGGATATCGCTCACCTAAACGTTAAGACTATTCGACCGAACGTTAGTCCGACGAAGGATTCCTCTTAACGCCCGCTTTACGCTAAGAACCCCGCTGTTGGGTGGGGAACCCAATCCGGTAGAATTTCGCTAGTCCTCTCTCGAGGGTATGCACGCAACTCTATTTACCCAGGGGTGATCGGTCCATATGCACGGCCTCTCGGCTAGCTAGCATATGGACTACGGAAATAGGGCCCACACATCGATTATGTGGTCCTACGCGTCGTAAACCCGGGGCAAACCCTAAGTGCTTAAATTAAAATGAAAATAAAGAGCTTCAATTATTATAAATCATTTTAAATGTCCCAATGCTCTTCGATACCGAGGCTAATAGCGATTAGCCACACATCGGTATGGGGACGGCTTATAATTTAGTGAGGCGCGAGTTCGAAATTAAACACTAAACGTTTATAAGAAAGGGACAAAAGAAAAATAACAACATTTAGAAAGCTAAAAAGTTAACTAAACGAGAACTCACGCACACTCCAAATTATAAATTAAACAAAAACTAAGTTACACATGAATGAAATTTGCATAATTTAAATATGCGAGTCCCACTCAAACGAGTGGGGGCGGTAAATAAAGGCTGAAAATTGCAAGTCCTACTCAAACGAGTAGGACTGAAATGAAAGCGAGTCCTACTCAAATGAGTAGGAGAAAATAAATGCGATTACAGGGCTAAAAAGTCCGGCCATTTAACTCAAGTGAGTAGGCGGAAAAATAAAGAAAGAAAATTTGCAAGTCCTTCTCAAACGAGTAGAACTGAAATAAAGTCCGGCCAATTAAACTCAAGTGAGTAGGCGGAAAAATAAAGAAAGAAAAATTACAAGTCCTACTCGAACGAGTAGGACTGAAAATGAAAACGATGGGCCATTTAACTCTTAACGAGTAGGCGGAAATAAATACACACGAACACACACACTCCATATGAAATTCAAGAAAGCAATAAAATTATACACCTACACTCACACACTCTACATAATTGAACAAAGCATTAAAAGAAAGCATTAAAACAAAGCATGAAAATTATACACCTACACTCACACACTCTACACAATTTAAATCAAAGCATAAAAGTTAATACACCTACACTCACACACACTTCATGAAGATTAAGAAGAACAAAAGGAAATTTATTCTCATACACTCACACACACTAATAACAAAGAAAAATTAAAGTTACCTAAAAATGAAAATAACAAGATTTCTACTCCTAAAACTTACCCAAAACACATAAAAAGAACAAACAAAAAGAGAATGAGCAAAAAGTTTTACAAAATAAAGTCAAAATCAAAGGTGCTCAAAAAATTAAAACTTTAACTTTTTCATGCTTAGGTTTTGCCAAAAACAAATAAAAAGAGAAAATTACAATTTTTAGAAGACTAAAGTTTTTCAAAGCAAATTAAAAATCAAAGTTTTTGGAAAATTAAAATACCAACAATTTCATTCCTATGATTTTATAAAAGTGATAAAAAAGGTGAAAAAGAAGATGAAAAGAACAAAAGAGGTTTTACAATCCTAAAAGAAAACTAAGTAAAAAAAGGAACAAATTCACTTTTTAAATCTCTTTTATAGAATCATAAGGATGAAATCAAAATCTAAGCATGAAAACTAGTTAAAGGAAATCTAAGCATGAAAACTTGTTAAAGGAAAAAGACAAGGTGAGAAAGAGAAAGAAAACTATCATGCTTAAGCATGAAGACAAGTAAAAGACATGTAAAGTAAGCACATTACACTCATACACACACACACACTTTTCATAAATGAAGAACAAAGATGAAACTAAGAATAAAAAGGAGAAGGAAAGGTGGGCACAAGTGTTCATTCCAAAGCCATATATGAAGAGAAAATTTAACATTTTATTTGATCAAAATGAAACTATTACAAGCTATTACAAGTGCTAAAACTAAAGCAAAACAAGATATGAAATAAAAAAGGAAAAATCTCCTTACATAGCCTTGAAAATCACGGATGCAGCCCACAAAAAGACACTAACTTGGCCCAAAAATCTGAACCCTTGGACCTTACAGAACTGGGCTATTTATAGGAAAAAATTTCTAAGTACACGCCCTCGGTCACGGGCGTGTAGGGGGGGCGTGACAGTACTATTCATGAAGGCGGCTGGCGATTGGACAGCAAAGTTGACTTCGGGCTGAGTTCGCAGCAGTCACGCCCTAGGTCACGGGCGTGACTATGGGCGTGTCGGGGAGGTAGAACCGGGCGCGGGTTGCGTCAAATGTCCTCGGCAGCATCTTGTCGGGCCAGCTGGAAAGGTCACGCCCCATGTCACGGGCGTGACTATGGGCGTGACAGTTGGGGTCGACACTCGACGAATGTCGAGCGGAAAGTGTCGAGTCGAAATCGTTGAGCTGAAATTGGGTCACGCCCCAGGTCACGGGCGTGACACTGGGCGTGACAGTTTGTGTCGACACTCGACGATCGTTGAGCGGAATTCGTCGAGAGGAGAGGACACGGGCTTGGGTCACGCCCCGTGTCGGGTGACACGGGCGTGTCGCCAGGCGTGTCAAGCCTTTTCTTCAGAAATTTTCCGATTTCACGGGAAATGCACAGTCACGGCTCGGTCACGGGCGTGACCCATGTGTCACGGGCGTGTACTTCCCAAATTTTGGCAGATTTTGAAATTTTTCTGAAAAATCAAATAAAACAAGTTAGGAAAAAATTTACAAGAATAGGAACATTTTATTGAACAAAAATAAGTAAAAACGACGAAAATAAATGAAAATGACTAAATTAATGTGCATAAAAATACGCATATTTACAGTTCATCACCTCTCCTTCGTGAGTCTGCAAGCGGTAAGCGCCGCTTTTTAACGCTTCCTTGACGACAAAAGGGCCGACCCAATTCGGATTAAGCTTTCCAACTGAACCAGCTCTTGCAGCAGCATCAACCTTCTTTAGAACTAGATCTCCCACTTGGAAGTGTTTGATCCTTACATTCTAATCGAAGTAACGGGCCATCCTCCTTTTGACCTCTTCCTGCCTTATGGCTGCTTGATCTCTGACCTCCTCGATGTGTTCCAAGCTGAACCTCATCTCCTCATTATTCAACACAGCCCAATCATCGACACCTTCTCTTGCAAGCAGCACTCTGGGTGACGGGACTTCAAACTCAATCGGGATGAGTGCCTCTGAGCCATGAGAGAGTTTGAAAGGAGTCTCCCCGATTGCGGATGATGGCGTTGTCCTAAGGGACCAGAGGACTGATGGAAGCTGATCAGCCCAACTGCCCTTGAGATTCTGCACTTTCTTCTTGAGCAAGTTGAGGATCTGCTTGTTGGCAGCTTCCACCTGGCCATTGCTTCTGGGATGATGAACTGATGCAAAACGCAGCTCTGTTCCGATCTGCCTGCAAAAATTTATCATCTCTGAGTTGTTGAACTGTGGCCCATTGTCAGTGATTATTGCCATTGGTATCCCGTGCCGGCAGACAATTTCTCCCCAAATGAAGTTCTTGACGATCTGAGTCGTTGTTTTGGCCAATGCCTTGGCCTCGATCCACTTGCTGAAGTAGTCGATCATTACGATGATGAAACGCCGTTGCCCGCTTGCCAAGGGAAAAGGACCAATGAGATCCATTCCCCAAACCGCAAAGGGCCAAGGAGTTGCAATCAACCTGAGGGACTGAGCTGCTTGGTGCTGAAGCGGAGCAAACTTCTGGCATTGAACACACCTTCTAGCGTAGATCTCTGAGTCTTTCTTCATTGTGGGCCAGAAATACCCTTGCCGCAGGACTCGTCTTTCAAGAGTTCTTGCTCCAGAGTGACTTCCACACTCTCCTGAATGAACTTCTTGCAAAATGGTGTGAGCTTCTTCTTCTGAAACACATCGGGCCATGGTTGAGAGGAAGGTCTTTCTATAAAGGATTCCCGCCACTAGAAAGTAGTGAGCTGCTTTTATTCTGAACTTTTTCTTGTCTCTAACTGTATGATGATAATTTCTTGTTGTCAGATATAGGATGAATGGGTCCATCCAAGAGGCGCGCTGATCTATCTGCATCAAATCTCCTTCCACCACTGCCGGGCGGAAGAGCTCGGAAGTTGTGCCTCCTGAAGGCATCCCATGCTTAGAGAGAAAATCGGCCTCCTCGTTCTCTGTTCTGGGGATATGTTCGATGGTGAAGCTTTTGAACCTGCCGACTTCTATTTTCACAAGAGCTAGATATTTTTTCAAGACTGGATCCCTTGCTTCGAAGTTGCCGAGGACTTGCGACACCATTACCAGAGAATCGGTTTTGATGTGGACATGATCGATTCCTAATTCTCTTGCGAGCCTCAAACCTGCTAGCAGAGATTCATATTCGGCCTGATTGTTGGTTACTGGAAAGTAAAACTTGATGGCCTGCTCCAATTTGACTCCGTTTGGATTGATGAGAACCACTCCTGCTCCAGAAGAACTTCTGCCTGAGGCACCATCAACATAGATTGTCCAAGCCAAAGGTGACCTTTCTGCCTGATCAGAACTGGACTCTGGCATGTCAATCAGAAAATCTGCTAGGACTTGAGCTTTGATGGCTGTCTTGGGCACATAAGAAATTTCAAATTCACTTAGCTCTATTGCCCACTTAGCTAGCCTGTCGGAATGCTCGGGCTTTTCCAACACTCCCTTCAAAAGTTGATCGGTGATGACTTGAATTGAATGTGCTTGGAAGTACGGGCGAAGCCTGCGAGCTGACATGACCAGTGCAAAGGCTACCTTCTCCAGGATCGGATACCGCGTCTCAGCACTCTTCAGAATATGGCTGACGTAGTAGATTGGGAATTGCTTTCTGCCTTCTTCCCGAAGAAGAACGGAGCTGACGGCCTCAGGGCCAACCCCTAGGTACAAGAAAAGAACCTCTCCTAGCCGGGGACTCTGAAGCAGAGGCGATGAGGTAAGCTGCATCTTTAACTGTTCAAAAGCCTGGGAACACTCTTCTGTCCACTCAAACTTGGACGCACGTCGGAGGGTCTTAAAGAAGGGGGCACTCCTATCTCCAACCCGAGAAAGAAATCTTGCAAGACCTGCTAGCCTTCCCCCTAACTGCTGAACTTCCTTTGGTGAACGAGGGGTAGGCATTTCAAGAATAGCTTTTACCTTGTCAGGATTGGGGGCAAGTCCTTCCGGAGTAAGGAGATGACCAAGAAACTTCCCCTTACTCGCTCCAAAAGTACACTTCAAAGGATTGAGCTTCATCTTGTATCTACGCAGAGTAGCGAACGTCTCTGCTAGATCTAGCAAGTGCAGCGAAAACGATTTACTCTTAATTAAGAGATCTTCTACATACACTTCTAGGTTTCTTCCTTTTTGATGGTTAAACACACGGTCCATCATCCGTTGATAGGTCGCGCCAACATTCTTAAGCCCAAAGGGCATGACAAGATAGCAATAACATCCATCGTTAGTTATGAATGACGTGTGAGGAACGTCGGGCTTATGCATTCTTATCTGGTGATAACCAGAAAACGCATCTAAAAAACTCATGTAAGAGTATCCTACCGCGGAATCAACTAAAGAATCTATCCGAGGCAGGGGGTAGCAATCTTTAGGACATGCTTTATTAAGTTTTGTAAAGTCTACACACATTCGCCACTTTCCCCCTGGTTTTTTAACCATTACAACATTTGAAATCCAGGTGGGATATTGCACTTCTTTAATAAAATTCGCCTTGAGGAGTTTCGCAACCTCCTCCCTTATTGGTTCTGCAAGCTTTGTTGCCACGTCCCTCTTCTTCTGTTGGATGGGCTTGCAGCTGGGATCAACATTCAGATGGTGGCAAGCTACATCAGGATCCACCCCGGCATGTCTTCTGCTGACCAGGCAAAGACATCCAGGTTCTTTAGCAGGCAGGAAATCAACTCAGCCTTTTGATCTTCAGGTAGCTCCGAGTTTATGGAGAGTTTCCTCTCCTCCCCTTCAGCAATGGGGACTCCTTGTGTCACCTGGGCAGGTTCCAGGTGAGCACCTTCATCAGCAGCGACTTTCGAACTGGAAGAGGCTTCTGCAGCTTCTGCTGGAGCAAGGGAAGCTTCAACCATGTTGACAGTGCGGACGTAGCACTCCCTTGCTCTCCTTGGGTCGCTCCTGACCCGACACATCCTCCCATCGGCAAAGAACTTGATGGCGAGGTGATAAGTGGAAATCACTGCTTGGTACTTGTTCAGCAGGGGCCTGCCGAAGATGGCATGGTAGCTGCTGGGGGCGTCGACCACTATGAACTGTTTCTGCTTTGTTGCCCCTCCAAGCTTCACTGGCAAGGTGACGCTGCCCTCCACCTCTTTCCTCTCTCCTGAGAATCCATAGAGCGGCCCCTCAGTGGAAAGCAGAGGCTTTCCGGTCCTCAGGGCCTCAAAAGTAGACTTGAAGAGGAGGTTGACTGAACTGCCCGTATAAACAAGAATTCTGTCCACTGTGAAGTCTCCAAGCACAGCCTTGATCACAACAGCATCGTCAAATGGATTGGCTGTTTGAGGAAGATCTTCTGGACCAAAGGTGACGACTTCTCTTGGGGGAGCAACGGAAGAAGAGGCCACCTCCGCCTGGGTGACCCTTGAAATTGAAGATTTCTGAGTGGACTCGGTCCCTGCTCCACCATGGATGAAGAAGAGGCGTCCCAGAACTCCCTCATCATCTGCATCAAAGCATTCCACTGGGACGTTGATCGGCCCTAGACGGCCTTCATCCTCCACATATACACACTCCTGGTAAGCCTCAGCTACCTCTTTGCCCTTTGAGGTGGATGTCTTCGACGAGGAAGGAGAATCCTTCTTGGTCAGGTCAATCTTGCCCTCGGCAAGAAACTTATCAATCAGCGCACGAAGGGCCTTGAATTCCTCAGTCAGATGACCCTTTTCCTTGTGGAATTGGCAGTATTGCGAATTATTCCTCGGCTTCCACAGATTCTGAGGCTCTTGCCTCCTTTCTTCTGATCTCCTTTGCAGGATCTGGATGACTTCGTCAAGGTCCAGGTCTGCAGGGTCCTCCATGGGACTTTCATCATATTGGCACGGGGCAGGCAAGGCTGCCTGCTGGAGGATGGGAAGAGCTTGCAAAGGAACGGCGGGAGTGGTGGCCAACGACAGTCTCTGCTCATAAAATGGTTGATGGCCTTGGAAAGGTTTTTTGTTGCGGAAGTTCCTGCCTCTTTGAGACGGAGGCTGGAAGTCTGGATGAGGTGGCCTGCCACGAGAGGAAGAAGCGGAGGCATCCCTTCCTTCAGCCTTGGCTGTCAGGGATGAAACATAGGTCGGATTGGCATTTTCCCCTTCTATGAAACGGTTGACCATGGCGATCAACTCCTGATAAGTCTCGGGAGCCTTGGTCGTTGCTTTAAACTTCAGAGGGCCTTCCCGGAGGCCGTGGATCAAGGCAACTTTGTAATAGTCGGGGTTCACATTCCTCACCCCCTGAATTTCTCTTTGAAAGCGATCAACGAATCGTGCCACCGATTCGTTATCCCTCTGCTTGATCTCAAATAGGGCAGCTGGCCCATTCTTCCTCTTCCTTGAGGTAGCAAACCTCAGCAGTAACTGGCTACGAAGCTCGGCAAAAGAAGAGATAGTGCCCGAAGGCAGCTCATAGAACCATTCTCTAGCTTGCCCTTCGAGAGTGGTAACCAGCAACTTACACTTAATCGCATCTGAGAGGCATCTCAAAGCAACTGCCCCCTCAAATGCCTGGAGGTGAGAAACGGGATCTGTCGCTCCGGTATAGAACGGGATGCGCGGCTCCCTGAAGTTGCTCGGAGCTGACTCCCATCTAATTCGGTCAACAAAGGGAGACGGGGTGTCAAACTCTGCAGGATAGAAAGGGCGGACTGGTGCCGAGGAGACCGCGGGCTCGGCGGACTGGCGGTCAGCAAAGTGAAGTTGGCGGGCAGGAGTGCCCCTAGCAGCTTCTCTGAAGAACTCTCTGAAAGCAAACTCTTCCTCTTGAGGGCGCAGAGGGGCTGCGGTCTGAGCAGGGTTTCGAGGAGTTTCTGGCGAGTGCCGAAGCGGAGTTCGGCGAGCTGGGGTCTGGCGGACTGGCGAGTTCGCTGGGTCCGCTGCGGCCTGAGGAGCAAGCCACTGGGCCAAAGCAAGCAGAGCTTGGCTGATTGTGTCAAGACGCTGGTCGGTCTGCCGGCGAGACTGCTCGGCCTCAAGGCGAGCTTGCTCAATCGCGTCCCAAAGGGAGTCTTCTGAAGAGCTAGAGCGATCTGAAGAGCGGGCTCTGCGGTCTGACATCTTTCGTCCGCTGATTTCAAAACACTACTCGGATCTGAAGGCCGCGTGTTAACTGTTGATGCACGAAAACACAAGGGGGGTCGAGCACAACCAGCTAACTTGTTCGATCACAGGGGGAATAGGGAGACTGCGAGTAGCGATCTACTAAGCGGATGAGAGCTGGAAGAAGAGCAGGGCCGTGAACCACGGCAACAACAGACTTCGCCCGTCGCGGCCTGAATGCCTCTCTTGTGACGGGCTTTCCCTTGATTGAAGAAGGAATTGGTTACAAGTGAAAGGAATAGACTGAGGGAAGTAGAGCAAGGGGGAGTCCGCAAGGCACAGGATTCGAGTCCGCAGCCTGTAACAAGTAGGCTCCTGGGTCCGAGTCAGCGTGCCTTGAGTGCACCACCTCCCCCCTATTTATAGGATAGGGGGCCTGCCCAAACGGGCAGGGCTAAAATAACCGGCTGCCCGGGGTACAGGAGAACCGGGCAGCGGTGACGGGAAGCAAAAAGAAAGAACACGCCAGTCCGCACAGAAGTGGCAGACTGGGCTCGCGAGCTGGAGCTTCCACTGCTGCTGGGCGCGCCTACAGAAGGGCGACGGCCTGGGCGGACGAGATACTGCGTCCGCCGCTAGAGAACCTGTTTCCCAAAGCGCCGGCGGACTGAGCGGACTGGTCCTTGCGTCCGCTGCTGGAGTCCCATACTTGGCGCTTGACTGGTGCTATTGCCGGACTGGGCGGACGGACAACTTGCGTCCGCGCCTGCTGAAAGGGGGCTTTGGAATCTTGGAGTATGTTGCGGACTGAGGGGTTAACATTTTTGACTTAAAACCATATGTGTACATGTGTCATCATGTAAATCTTTAGTTTGGCACGTGTGCTAATGCATTGTTATATCATGCATGTTGTGTTGTGCAATCTAATAAATGCCTTAGTGCATGTTATAAGCGACATACACATGACATATTATGCATCACATACTACATAATATCGCACGTAACAAAAAGAAAAATCTAATGTGCATTGAAAAAGCGTCGAGTACACTCGACGCCGTGTTGAGTGCATTCAACGCACTCAACGCTAATCCAGATAACTCAACGAATTCACCTTCACTCAATGTCGCATTGAGTCCACTCAATGACGCGTTGAGTACACTCAACGCTTACCAGATTACTCAGCGAAAATACCTTCACTCAACACCATAATAGCTTCACTCAAGGTCGTGTTGAGTGCATTCAGCGCACTCAACGCTTTTGAATTAGCCTCACAGATCACTCAACGCTAAGACTATACACTCTACGCCAAGACATATTCAGACAACACACTCAACGCCAAGTTAACAACACTCAACGCCAAGCCTTAATCAGTCAACACACTCAACGCCAAGTTAACAACACTCAACACCAAGTCTATACATTCAACACCGCGCTGAGTGCATTTCACGCACTCAATGCTTTAGGACTTAGGCTACAAACTGAATTTTGGTGATAAGACTACACTCAACGCCTAACCTGTCCAATGAAATTACTTAAGTCTAAGACTCAAATTCGGCGAACTAACCTACTATCATGAAGGATTAATTTCTAACTTAGTCTAACAACCGTATAAGACCAATTTAACTTAACCTAATTGTCAAACCCGACAAAATTACCCTAACCAGATTAATTCCATAATCAACTAATTTTACTCAACTATCTTCTGTAGGATCGACTAGGTTAAACCTGGCCAGAAAAACTTATACTATCCAGCAGATCGGTAATGGCCGAGCCTGACGCTACTCCTAAATACTAAGGAGGAAAGGATAGCAACATGAAACAAACAGATGGAAAGAAAACTTGGCAAGGGAAAGAAATTGCCACTTGCCTTGATCCGGTCGAAATCCGCCTACACAACGCTCCTCTTCATGGATCTCGTCGCAAGAACACCTAAGCAACAATTCTTGAAAATTTTCAGGACGAAAGAGTGTCAAAATAAAATTCCTAACATCCAACATTTCACGAAACGGGAAAAAGTCACTGCACAAACATAAATCTCGGTGAGAGCTATCCGGATCTACTCTCCGACGACGATTTCGTACACCAGAGCACCTACAATCAACGACCGAAGGCCTAGCGAAACCCACCACCCTCTTTCTTCCACGTTCTCAGTCCGATGGCTTGGGGAAGAAGATAGTGAATATTAATCTTTATCTTTATCATATAATATTATATATAATATATTTAATATATTATCGTTTAGACACATGATGTAATGTAATATCATAATATATAATTGTTAATTATAAAACATCCAAATAACACAAAAACTCGAATCCACTCAGATTTCTACGAAATTCGCATCGAAATTAAATATCGATACCACGAATCCAACGAACAAGTCGAATTTAAGATTCGACAAACCAAATTCGGGAAAAAAACTCCCCCAAAGTGCAAAAAACCAAATATCCCAAAAAGGCTACGCTGTATTCCAAAACGAACCCCGGCTCGCAAGGGAATATCAAAACTCACAAGAAATTAGCCAAGCTGATATTCTAAGTCAAAACCTTGGATACCAAATGATCAAAATTCAAGCTCCAGCAACAGCACCCGTCAACTACGGGTCAATGTAACGCACTGACGTCAAAATACGTCACTAAAGGGATTTTAAATAAACATAACAAATGCAGGAGCATTATATTCCCGCCCAAAATTTTCTATAAATAACCCCCCACACCTACCGCATTAACTACCGCTTTGAAAGCTTCTAGCCTTACTTTCTCCAACTTTCTCTTCTTGCACTTGTGCTTTTACGTTCTTCTTCCCCCACTTTCGAAATGATAGGTGATACAGATGGCCAGACCAAGTACGCCGCAGCCTTTGCCAAGTACCCCTTCATGAATTGCAATCTGACAGAGGAGGAGTTCCACGCGCTAGTCGGGCTCTACGTCTCGCCGGGCTTCACCACGCGTCTCCCCGGGAAGGTGGAATCACTAAACCATTTCTCATCGGCCGAGCTCGCGATTCCTACCGAGCACTTCAAGGTAAGGCTTCGCCTCCCACTATGGTCATAGGTGTGCTAGGCCATGCGGTACTTTGGGGTTTTCCCACACAACTCAACCCCAACTCCATCGCCTTGCTGGTGGCATTCTCCTATTACCTACGGGAGGAGCAGATTGAGTTCAACCTCTCGATTTTTCGCAAGATATTCAACTTTAGATCCAAGAGAGGCGTGATTGTCTTCTTCTCCGGCAACAATCTCATGGCCGTGGGTCTCGCCAACAAGAATCACCACTGGATCTACAAGTTCATCTTTGTATATGGTGATTTCGGCAAACTCCCTCTCTCACCTATCCAACGAGAAGAATCAACTTACCGCCCTCCCAGCCTTGGTGGTCACGAGTTTAAACTCCACCAATTCCTCTTCTAGAAGGACATCGATGTCCCCTACTTGAGGAGGAACGTCGACACGCTCCTTCCCGTACTCTCCGGCGAAGGTACCCTTCACGCTTCCCTCATAAACTTGGTTATTTGAGAACTTCTACTAACTGGTACACACACAGGGGCACGAGACCTACCACTTCGCTTGCCTTACACGTGTGGTAAAGAATTTGCCTTCGAAAAGGCATGTGCGGAGGCTGCTGTTGCGGCCTGTAGGAGTGAACCAGGACCATTGCCAAAGTTCGGCAGTCAGAAGCGAAAACCTTAAGCGCCTCCTGCCCAGTCTATCCCCAAGAAGCCCAAGGCCACATCTCTTGCCAAGGGAAAGGAGGTAAGCACGGTTCCTCCCGCAAGAACTCTGGTCGCAGGCGAGACCACTGGTAAGATCATCAGCGATATTGACGGGACCTCGACAAAGCCAGAAGAGAAAATGGTGCCGAGAGGCCACAAGAATTTCGGTCTGGGCGAGAGATTGTTGGATGACTCCGGCGAGCCCCTGCTACTCTAGGATAGATAAGCCAACAGGGCCTCCATATCAACTATCCTCCCCTCCTGACAGGTGGGCGAGATCGTCTCCAGCCAAGCACACACCTTCTGCTTTGGCTCTACGAGCGGGATATCGCCAGCTACTACGACGATGCAACTATGCAGGCGCTTGCATATGAGAGCGCGCAAGCATAGCTTTGCGCCATCAAGCTTGCTCACATGACAGCACGATGCAAGATTCACCTATCACGGAACCTGGCTGATGTCAGTGACTCGAGAAGTCTGCTGTCGGGGTAAGTTGCAATGTTGAAGCAGACGCTAGAAGCTGCTGAGAAATTTCTCGCCGGGCACGAGGGTGGAGTGGTAATTCCTCGCCTACCCTGCGCATTTTCCACTTTGCATTCTCGCTTTAACCATTTTTTCAAACTTCTTGCAGGATTCCGCGACCGCTGCTCAATTGCACGTGCACATCACCTGTCTTGAGGAGGAGAAGCGGGGGTTGAAGGCCTAGAACATGCAGTTGGTTGAATCACTCGTATCCCCCTCCCTGACGTGAGGAAAAAACTCCTGCTATATTTTCAACGCAAGATCAAGTTGATGATGCAGGATAATGCTATTAGCGCGACGAAGCACGTGCTCCAAGTGATACAAAGATCCGATCTTCTGAGTGGTGAAGGCGCGAGAGTCACCGCCAAGGACCTAATTCCCGAGATATTTCTTCCCATTGAGGAGTCAGGGGATGATGTCGACGCCACTTACCGTGAGTGCAAGCAGTCAACATCTCCATCCCGAAGTTCTCGCTTTTTACAGTTTTCATTTACTTACATGTATTTTCTCTTCTTTTGGGCATGTCCCTTTTTTGCGCGACGTAATATGTTAATGAAATACAAATTATAAATTTGTTATCTGAAATTTCTCTTTGTTCCTTTTCTTTTAGCCTGAAAGTTCTATCACACGTAACCGCACTCGGCCCGCGCTTTAACTTTAACTTTAGTAATTTTAACTATTGTAATTCTTGGGAAGGATATCTTGCGGGACCTTAGCCTAGCCTCTCACCATAATATCCCGCAAAATGTTAATTTCGTGAACTCGAGCGCTAGAATTAGGTTGACCCCCAAAGGTCTGTTCTCGCACCATTCTTGTGTTATCGAACTCATGCACGACTACTCTTTTTACCTCTATTGCTTGATATTGGCCCCCGACGAGTGCTTGACTAGCGAGATCTAGCCCCAAACACTCACATTCGTTTATGCCCTTTATCCTGCATCTTTTATACCCTAGCCTTGCTACTTATTTCTGAGTGATTTTCAGTCCTATCGAATGGTGAGACTGACAGTGGGGGTTAGATCTACAATACTCTAGAGGGGGGGGGGGGGTGAATAGAGTTTATTAAAAATTTGTTAGGACCTAAAACAAAAAGTGTTGTTACAGCTTTTGCTGTAAACTGAAAGGTGCAGTGATAGAAAATTGTAAATCAGATAAAAATCTACCTAATCACAGCCATACAGCAAGAAACAAAAAAAAAGATAAGCAATCAGAGGACACAAGAAATTTATAGTGGTTCCCCCTCAACTAGGTACATCCACTCTTCTACCACCCTTGGTAGGAATCCACTCAGGTTTTTGATCAGGTGCCTAACACCAATGGATTTTGATCAGGTCCCCAAAAACCAACTCAAGTCTTTTGGTAAGGAGACTTGCAATCTGGAATCACTTTTGAAGGGAGATGACAACCCTTTGTACAGGAGGGGGTGAGAGAGTGATTTCGTCTTCTCTGTCAACAATCAGAGAGAAGACTTATGTGGAATGATGTTAGCAAACAGCTCCCCCTGAGATATAGAATGGTTCTTGGAAGATCTGGAGCTTTGCTGTAGGGTGATAGGTCTTCAATCAGAGTTCTGGACAAGCAGTGATGCAGGATCTTCTTGACTGATTTGATATCTGTTGTCCTTGGGGAAGTCTTGGAGAGAATGTTGAAGAAGAAGACTCTTGATATAGTATAGTTGTTCTTCTTCTGAATGAATGAGTATCACTGCTTATCACTGTAAGCTTCAGTATATGAGCTTTGTGAGAAGCTTTTCTGGCGCTGTATGAATTCTTCCAGTCAGTCTGTATATGTTTGTGGTTTTCTGACTCAGTATATTCTTGTTCTCTTATTCTTGCTACTAATTGTAGATGTTCTTTTCATCTGTCTCTATTCAAAAATTTGAATCCTCTGTAATAAATGCTGACGCCTTGAGAATAATCAGCATTTACTCATTTCCTCAACTATCCCGTGGAAAATCAGCAAGTAATATTCCTGAAGAAGACTGCAATTAATGCTTCCTCTAACGGCTACATTCAGAGAATGTTTGAGTCATTAATCTGTCAGGAATTATTACATTTGAGTGAAGATTGAATGCCGGAAATTGCTAAGTCTGGAATCGTCGAACGAATAACAGAATTCGTCGAGTTGAGTTACTAGTTCGTCGAATTGAGATTTTGAATTCGTCGACCAGACAGCTTCTGTTCGTCGAGCTGAGTTCCAAGTTCGTCGTGCTGATAACAGAACTTGCATGCTTCAGAACTTTGCCTTTTCTGTCTGAAGTTTGTTGAGCTGACAATTGCATTCGTCGACTGGAGATCAACAACAATTCTAGACTTAATCAAATAGTTTGTGATGATTGATATTCTGTGTGTCGACATGAAAACTTCTGGTGTCGACACAGGTGGGTGTCGACTGATTAATCTTGCTGTCGACACAAATCTTCTGGTGTTGACATAAGTTTTCTGGTGTCGACATAAGTTGGTGTCGACACATGCCCTAAGTGTCGACAAAAATCTTTTGGTTCCAGAATTCATCGACCAAAGAACACAGTTCGTCGACCTGAGGATTCGTCGACCTGACAAGTTGACTTCGTCGACCTGAGATCTTCTAACAGAAGGTTGTTGTGAACTCGAGGTCCAAATTCGTTGAGCTCAGAATCATGTTCGTCGACCAAAGCCTGAAGTTGGACTTAGAATAATCTTGAGTTTATCCTGACTTTAGTGTCTTGAAGTATCACAGCTTTCGTCGAGCAGAGAATGAAGATCGTCGAGCTCAGCTCAGAGAAATATCTCAAGATCGTCGAGCTGAGAATGCCTTTCGTCGACCTGAATTTGACGAACGTCGAACTCATTTTACTTGGTCTTGAAATCTTCTAAGTCTTGAGTCTCTGATGGTCTTGTTGATAGCTGGTCCATCTGACATTGACTCTAAGGACTTGGCCTAGACTCTAGGACACAAATTCGACCTGGCTATACATGTTGGGTCACATCCTAAGTTTAGTGAACCTAGCCCAAATCAACTAGGGATCCAACAATCTCCCCTTATTTGGGTGAGGTCACTAATAGACTCAAAACATAAACATAAAAATAAACAAATCAAGAAAAAGATATATCTGGCAGAGAATTACTAACACATGCAGCAGATATATATGTATATAGGCTTTGTTTAAACAAACAACATAGTTTGAAAGTAAGTGCAGGAAGAAGAGCAAAGAAATTAAAACAAAGTAAGGATTACTTCTTCTGCTTCTTCTCTATGGTCTTGTCCTCTTTAGGCTTTTCTCCTGGCTTGGTAAAGATAATTTCTCTCTTTGGATCCAAAGCCTGTGCCTTTGTCATTGTCATATCAGCTGCCCTAATAATCTTCAGAGATGTAGTTCTAGGGACAACTGCTTCAGGATGGAGTTTCATGTAATCATCAACATTAAACAGTTTGTTTGCTTTATCAAATCTTTTTAGTTCTTCCTTCCTGTATTTTGACATAGTTGTATATTCTGATATATCTTTGCCTTCAGCTTTTGCTTTATTAATCAAGGACAGACCAACAAGTTCCTGAAATCTAGCCATTCTAGCAGTGTTTGCTGTCTCAGGATCCTCAAAAGGAATAGGAGGTGAATCTGGCTTGTTGGGACTGTCAGTTTTCTGTTCTGCAGAGAGAGTTGGCTGTTGCTGCTGATGCTGTTGATGTTGTTGATGTTGCTGTTGTTGATTTCCTGAAGAATGATGTCTTTGCTGACTGCTTCCAAAGGATCTCCCTTGATGTCTCTGATAAGTTTGCATAGGGCCATATCTCTGAGAGCTAGATCCAGTAGCACCAGCTGCTAGAGGAGGTGGAGGAGGTGGATCTCTTTTGTATCTCTGAACTGGTGGAGGAGAATATTTCCTACTTCTTTTCCTCTCCTTTTGCTAATTCTTAGACAACCACATCCATGCTGGCATTCCTTTATAAGGGGTAATATTTTGAAGGATGTAGAATGGGGTGTCATTCTTTGATCTTGGCTTAGCAGGAGGAGGAGGGGCTTTCCTTTTCTTTGACAACATTTTCTTTTTCTTCTTAGTAGTTTCTTCATCTGAATCTTCTTCATTATCATCTTCATCATCTTCACTGCCAGAACCCTGAGGGTTATCATACAGAGCATCCAATGCTTTCAAGGCTTTATCATAAGTGGCAGTCTTTTCTGGAGCAGGAGCAGAAGTTTCAAGAGCTGTAGTTTCAACAGAAGTTGAAGAAGAGACTGTACAAGCATCAGAAGTAATTGGGACAGAGCTTTCAGCTGCTGTCTTATTTTCTTCTTCAATATCAGCCAAGATCAGCTCATCTAGATCTGGTATAGGGGAGTCATCCATCACAAAGATTGGTGCTGAGTTAGCTTCTGGAGAGGATGGAATGACTGCAGATGTTGGTGTAGAAACTGGAATTTCAAAGCTGTCACAGAGTTGCTTAGCAACTCCTAGACTGATAGGAGGAGTATAAGGTACAATAGCCAACTGTGACTTAGTAAATTCTCCTGGAAGATACTGCATATGTGCAGTGTCAAAACTTTTTAGCAATGTCTGTAAATTAACTGTGGGATTGAGGATAAAATCACCAACAGTTTCATCAATGTCCATATCAGTGTCAATAAAATTAATTAAATCAATTAAATCTGTATCTATATAATTTGTATATGCTGCTGGTGCTGGTGTGAAGTATCTGAAGCTGTTGCTGCTTCTTCATCATCAGGCATCTCCCCCTGCCTGGTTTCAGTGGGGACTGAGGCCAGGCCCCTGACTGAGGAGGGGGTAGCAGTAAGAGAAGATATTTGAGCAGATAAGGAGGTAATGGTGGTAGAAAGAGGTGTAATAGCCTCTGTTATAAGGGCTTTAAGAATGGGAGTGATGATGGTGATGTTAAAGGATATGGTAGAGGGGTCCAGAGAGAAAGTGGTAGATTGTGTGGCGGTGGATGTGGAAGAGGTGGCAACCAGTGATGGAATGGAGGGTGGAACATCAGGTATGTTGAGGTTTGATGGTGATGAGGATGGAGGGATGACATCTTACATCATGATGTCTGTAGGTAGGATGTAAGATGGTGTTGGGTACATTGGTTCTAATGTACCTGATTTGAAGAAGTCTCACCCTACTCAATGATATACATCAAAATGTATTTGATGTATTTTGAGTTTAGTTGTGCAGGTCAAGTATTCACAGGGAAAAGCTGAAAAAGTTTCTAAGTCCATGTGTCGACACCCATGAGCATAGTGTCGACACTTAAGAAGACTTGTGTCGACACCCAGGCAAGCCGTGTCGACACTTGGAGTACTTGTGTCGACACAAGGGATACAGAGTCGACACCAGACAGAAAGTGTCGACACAAGGAGCTGTGTCGACACTCAATGAAGAAAGGTCCAGTGAAGCAGTGTCGACACTTAGCAGTTGTGTCGACACCCAGAGGAACTGTGTCTACATCAGAAAGTGTCGACACTTGGAGGCAGTGTCGACACTCAGCAAAAGTCAGCAGAGTCTAAGTATAAGTGTCGACATAATAAAGCATGTGTCGACACTCAGCAGAAGACTCAACACTTGAAAAAAGTGTCGACACAAGAAATAATGTGTCGACACTCAACAGAAGACTCAACACTTGAAGAAAGTGTCGACACAAGGAGCTGTGTCGACACTTAGCAAAGTTCAACAAAATTCTAAGTACAAGTGTCGACACTAAGGGAATGTGTCGACACTCAGCCAAAGTCTCAACAGAATAAGAATGTGTCGACACAAGGAGCTATGTCGACACTCAGCAAGTATCAACACAGAAGGCATGTGTCGACACCAAGAAGATGTGTCGACACTTAACAAGTTCAACACATGAAGATGTGTCGACACAAAGGAGTTGTGTCGACACTTACAAGAATTCAACAAAGTGCTGAAGAACAAGGAGTTGTGTCGACACTCAATATCAGTGTCGACACATGAAGAAGAAGTTGTGTTGAGAAGTGAATTCTACAACACAAGGAGTTGTGTCGACATCTTGTAGGCTAGTGTCGACACTTAGTCAACTTGTGTCGACACTTAGTCTGTAAGTGTCGACACTTAAAGACAGATAGTCTCAACACTTTCAGACAGTTACAGAATTTTCAAGAACTGACTGGATGACTTGACAGCTGCCATTCCATCCAGTCTACTGCACCTGTCAGAGTTGTCAGAAATCAGTTATGAACCGGACCCGCCGGTTACCATGAAGAAGGCCTAAAAATAAGCTTATACTGTCTACAAAAATAGATGATCAAGTAATACAAAGAAGATCTAGCTATTCATTGAAGAATCTAGTGAAGATCTAAGAAGTTGGAGAGAGAGAGCTCCATCCAAGAAGACAGCCGTTGGAACCAGGCTGAGAAGAAGGGTTCAGATTTTGTTCTGAATCTTAAGTAGCAGAGATCAAGGATCAACTGTAGAGGAGATTAATCTTATTGTGTTCTACATTCAAGAAGCTTTGAAGAAAGCCAAGTCAGATTGATCTCAGCTGAGTTCTTCCAAGAACTCATCAAGAAACTCACAACTCTTCTCTCTTTTCTCTGAGTTGTAGGGTTTAAATTTTGTATTCATATTATCTTGTGGGATCCTTAGGGATCTGAGTTTGTAAGCCTGTAATTATAAAGGCTAAGTGGTAGGGCCTGTGTGCCTGAGTGTAGGAGATTTGTATCTCTAAGTGTAGGCCTATTGTGGCTGAGTGTAGGCTTTGTGAAGAAGCTGAGTGTAGGTCTTTGAAGAAAACTGAGTTGTAGGGCCTTGGGCCTGAGCTGTAGGAACCTGTTTTGGGGTTCTGAGTTTAAGATCTGAGGATCTGAGATAGTGAAGGAGTTTGGCCGAATCTAGTACACTACTAGATAGGCGAAGGGGGAAAGTGGATGTACCCAAACCTTGGGGAACCACTATAAACCTGGGCGTTCACTGTGTGCATGTGTTTTGCTGTGATTGCTGATTGATTGCTGTGCAAAAGTAGTTATAATTCTGTGATAGAATCTGAATTCTGCCTAAAAAGTTAAAAAGATTTAAGTCACCTATTCACCCCCCTATAGGTGATTCGGTACAATATCTTTCAAGTGGTATCAGAGGGAGGTTACTCAAAAAGGGACATAACTGTCTGAGTAGATCCTGTTGGCAGATTCAGTCTAAGTAAATTGCAGAAATAAGAAAATCAAGAATCATGGGTTCAACAGAAAATCATAAGGAATTGAGATCCATGAAGCTACCCATTTGCAGAAAAGAAATATTTGGCATCTGGAAGGAAAGGGTGAGACTATTTATGGAAGCCTCAGACCCTAGAATTTACATCACAGTTAAAGAAGGGCCATATGTGCCCATGAAGGTTTCAGTCCTGGATGCAAATCAGAGAACACCTAAGGATTTCTCTGAAATGACAAAGGATGAGATAATTCTAGCCACAATGGACAAGAGGGCTCAGAATATCATTGTGAGTGTTATAGATGATGCTACCTTTCAGAATTTGATACACTGTAAGACATCTAAGGAGATGTGGGATACTCTTATTGTGTACATGGAGGGTTCTGAAGAAGTGAGGCAGGACAGAAAGTCCTTATTAAACCAAGAATATGAAAGCTTCAGGCAAGGTAGATCTGATAGCATAACTGAATGCTATAAGAAGTTCTATAGGATTGTGAATGAGCTAATGTCCTATGGCAGAGAGTTCAGTAATTATGAGCTCAATGATAAGTTTCTAAGGTCCCTAACAAAGGATTGGGACACCAAGATCTGTGCCATAAGGGAAATGGCAAAGTTAGCAGAAATTCCTCCTCCAACTTTGTTTGGAAAATTGCTATCCTATGAAATGCAATTGATGGTGAGGAAAGAAGAGGAGAATACTACAAGAAGTGAACATATGGAAAGGACAGTGGCATTTAAAACAGAAGCACCCAGAAAATACAGAAGTAAGTCACCAACTCCACCTCCTAAAGTAGCTGAGACTGAGTGAGATGAGTCAGCAAGTAGAAATTCTGAGAGCAGTGAAAGTGATGAGGACTTTGCAGCCTTCACAAGACACATTCAGAAGTTCTTAAAGAAGAAACAGTGGAAGACAAAACCATCTACTTCACAAGGAAAAGATGACTATTATCAAAACAAGAAATCATCAAAGAAAGACAGGAAAAAGACCAAGTCTAGCAAAGCAACTCTATCAAAAATTGTTTGCTATTGCTGTAATAGACAAGGACATGTTATTGCAGACTCTCCAGAGAAAAGGAAGGAGTCTAATGATATGAAGAAGACTCAATTCAAGGGCATGAAAGAAAGATCTTTGGTTGTCAAAAAGGATAAGAGCCTGTCAGACATATCTTCATCAGAAACTGAGTCAGATGCTGAAGCATACATAGGACTGTTTGCTAAGGAAGAGGAAGAAGAGTTCATCCAGATCATGAACTTTATATATGAACAAGTGAAAAGTCAGTGCCAAGGACTGATGGCATTGACAGAAAGTGACAAAATCCAGGAGCAGCCTGGACCTAGTAAGGTACAAAATTGTTCTTTCAGTTCAATTTCTTATGCTAGTTCAGAATCAGATTCATCATCATCAAGTGATGAGAGTGCATCTGAGTCTGAAGAGGATATTCTTCAATTGATAGATGAATATAAAGTTCTGTTGCAAGCTTTTAAGAAGAGCAAGTCCCTAGCCAAGAGTCAGGCAAAGGAAATTGCTAGTCTCAAAGTTGCTGCAACTGATTTTGAGAAGATGATTGATCAAAAGCTAAATGAAATAGCCAGACTGAAGCACATAACTGTGATTCAGATGGGGACTATAACTTTTAAGAATGATCAAATCAAAAGTCTGGAGATTAGTCTTCAGAAGGAGAGAGATTTAGTTGCTAGGTTTTCTAAACCAAAGTCAGTTCTACCCTTAATTGATGATTTTGTTCATCAAAAAGGTAAAGCTGGACTGAGGTTTACTAAACCTGCTAGGACTGTTCAGTCCAAGTCTAAGGGCAAAGCACCAGCTCTCAACAAGCCAGCTGTAGATAAAACAGCTAAGAATGTACCTAAGTAAAGGTACAATAGGTTTGAGTGTTGGTGCTGTGGCAAGGTAGGCCACTTTGCCATGGACTGTTGGCACAATGCAAGTGCCAAAGTGAGTAGCAAACTGCCTGTTGGAAAACCTGCAGGTAGCTTTGTTAGGAAGCAAACTAACCAGTACCAAGGACCCAAGAATTCTTTGGGTTCTAAGGTTCACTAATCTGTTTCGTAGGTAAGTCCAAGTGGCCATGCCCCAATATGGTACTTGGACAGTGGATGTTCCAGACACATGAATGGAACAAGGGAATTGCTAAAGGACTACACACCCATCAAGGATGGTCCAAAAGTCACTTTGGTGGTTCCGAAAAAGGAATCATCAAGGGTTTTGGTAACATTTCTAGCTCCCATATAACTATTACTCAAGTGGCTTATGTCAAAGGTTTGAAACATAACCTTATTAGTATAAGTCAATTGAGTGATGTAGGATATGACATCTCATTTGTCAAAGATGGTTGTCATATCAGGAGGTCAAATGATCAAGAGATCATTTTGACTGGTTATAGAAAAAGGAATGTCTATTGCCTAGACATTATGGTTGAGAACAATGGTTCTCCAGTGTGTCTTGTAGCTGATGAGAAAGTCTCTCATTGTGTCAAATGGCACAAGAGGGTAACCCATCTCAACTACAAGACAATAGGCCAACTCTTTATCAAAGAGTTAGTGAGAAATGATCCTCAAGTTAAGTGTATTAAAGATGGAATATGCTCAGCTTGTCAAAAGGGCAAGCAGACTAGATCCACCTTTAGTAGCATTGAAAACAAAGATGTTGTGAGGTGTTTATACCTCTTGCATATGGATCTCTTTGGTCCTATGCCAGTTCACAGCCTAGGTAGGAAGGTCTATACCTTTGTAATTGTAGATGACTACTCAAGGTTTTCCTGGGTGTTCTTCCTTAGACAGAAATCTGAAACACCTAGTATCTTCTATAGATTTGTCAAACAAATTCAGAATGAACTAGACAGTATAGTGGTCAAGATAAGAAGTGACCATGGTACTGAATTTCAGTCTGATAGTATGACAAAACTATGTGAAGAATTTGAGATATTTCAGGAGTTTTCTTCACCAAGAACACCTCAGCAAAATGGCATTGCTGAGAGTAAAAATAGAACCTTGATTGAGGCTGGTAGAACCCTATTAAGTGATACATCACTACCAGAATATTTCTGGGCTGAGGCAGTTAATACTGCATGCCATGTAATTAATAGGGCTACCATTACTAAAAGTCACAACAAGACCCCCTATGAGATTGTGAAAGGCAGAAAACCAAACCTATCCTATTTCAGAATCTTTGGTTGTAAGTGCTTTATACTTAACAATGGAAAGTCTTACTTGACTAAGTTTGCTGCCAAGTCCCAAGAAGGGATCTTTGTTGGGTACAACAACAATAGTAAGGCTTATAGGGTCTACAACTTGTCTACTCAAGTTGTAGAAGAGTCTGTACATGTAGTATTTGATGAAACTAGACTTATTAACAATGAGTTGTCTAGTAGTATTTACAGCTCCACAGGTGTGACTGAGAAGATGGACAAGCTCACTATAGAAGAAGGACCTACTGCAAGACAGCAGGTAGAAGATAGTGGCTGTTATCCAGGGAGAGTACTACATGTACCTAATGAAGAAGAAATTCAAGGAGTGCAGCAAGATGAAGAAACTGAAGAAGTTCAACCTGAAGCCAGGATGCCTCCAGCTAATAGGCATCTTAGAGATCATCCAACAGATCAAATCATTGGTGATCTAAGACAAGGGGTACAAATAAGGAGCAGAAATCTGAATACAGCACTCTACTCTAGTTTTCTATCCCAAGTAGAGCCAAAGAAGTTTGAAGAAGCCATCCTAGACCCTCATTGGATTGAGGCAATGCAAGAAGAGCTGAATCAGTTCAAGAGATGCAAGGTCTGGGAGCTTGTTCCTAAACCAAAAGACCACAACATAATTGGGACCAAGTGGATCTTTAGGAACAAGATGGATGAACATGGAGTCATCATAAAGAACAAAGCAAGATTGGTTGCTAAAGAATATAGGCAGGAAGAAGGTATTGACTTTGATCAAACCTTTGCTCCATTAGCCAGACTGGAAGCCATAAGGATGTTCCTGGCCTATGCAACCTTTCAAGGATTTAAAGTTTACCAAATGGATGTAAAGTCAGCCTTTCTGAATGGTAATCTTAAGGAAGAAGTCTATGTGGAACAGCCATCAGGTTTTGTTGATTCAACTCAACCTAATTATGTCTATAGACTTAGGAAAACATTATATGGGTTAAAACAAGCCCCTAGGGCTTGGTATGAAACCCTGTCTAGTTTCCTCATTGAGAATAAGTTCATAAGGTGGAAAATAGACAAGACTCTATTCCTTAGGGAATCCAGAGGCAAGATAATACTAGTCCAAATATATGTAGATGACATAATATTTGGGTCTACTGAAAGTAGTCTTTGCAAAAAGTTTGCAAAACTAATGCAAGGACAATTTGAGATGAGTAGTATGGGGGAACTTAAGTTCTTCTTGGGACTCCAAGTTAGACAGACTGAGAATGGATTATCCATATGCCAGTCTAAGTTCACCTTAGAACTCATAAGGAAGTATGGTATGGATTCATCCAGTATCATGAAAACTCCTATGGGGTCAAGTATGTCTCTTAGCAAAGATGATGCAGGGAAACCTGTAGATGAGTCTTTGTATAGAGGGATAGTTGGCTCCCTATTATATTTGACTGCAAGTAGACCAGATATTATGTATGCTACATGTGTCTGTGCTAGGTACCAAGCATGCCCTAAAGAGTCTCATTTGACAGCAGTCAAAAGGATACTGAGTTATCTAAAGGGCACTCCTTATCTAGGCCTTTGGTACCCTAGGAATGAGGACTTTGATCTAACAGGTTATTCAGATGCAAACTTTGCAGGATGCAAAGAAGACAGAAAAAATACAACTGAAACCTGTCAATTCCTATGAGGAAGACTGATTTCATGGAGTAGCAAGAAGCAAACAAGTGTGGCTATCTCTACTACAGAATCAGAATATGTGGTTGCAGGAAGTTGCTGTGCTCAACTTCTATGAATACAACATCAGCTTGAGGATTATGGAATTCAGGTAAGTAGAACACCACTGTTTTGTGATTCTACTAGTGCTATATCAATTGCAAACAATCATGTTTCCCATAGTAGAACTAAACATATTGAAATAAAATATCATTTTCTCAGGGAACATGTAGAAAAAGAAGATATTTTACTGGAATATGTTAAAACAGATAATCAACTAGCTGATATGTATACTAAGCCCTTAGAAGAATCAAAGTTCAATAGGTTTAAAATTGAACTAGGTATGATAAACTTAGAATAAGTTTACAGAAATGGCTAAGTAAAATAGTGTCGACACACAGAGTTGTCTGTGTCGAGACAGAAAATTGGTGTCTACACTTCAGAGAAAAGGTGTCGACACATCTAAGAAGTTGGTGTCGACACTTCAGAAAATTAGTGTCGACACATACAGGGTCAGTGTCGACACAACAAAGGTGGTATCGACACTTAGAATTTACTCAGAATTATCTAAGTGAAGTCTCGACTAAATGTCGAGTTAAGTGGTGTCGACACATAAACAAGTGTCGACACATATATTCTGTTGACTAAACTGGTGTCGACACATAGGTGTCGAGACATTATAAGTCAGTATCGACACTTTTCATCAGTGTCGACATAATTTGAGTTAGTTAACCCGCCCTTTCATCTTCAATCCTAGAAAGGTATAAATAGGATTTCTCCATTGTCTGTCGACACGCTCACTGAAGTTTCGAGACCAAACTTGTGTGTCGACACCTCTCTTCTCTCCAGTCAAATTCTTCAAACCCTAATGGCGCCAAAGCTTGAGGAGAACGTGAACGAAGGCTATGAACTGGTGCGACATGCGTTTGATGATGCAGACCCCGAGATCAAGAATGTGGTAACCCTAGTCACTAATTCAGGGTTAGATTTTCTTGTGTCAGAACCAACCAAGATTTGGAAGAAAGAAGTTCTAGAGTTTATAAATGGAGAAACCCTAGACGACACTGGATTCAAGATCAAGTCCAGGGTTCATGGTGAAAAGGTGAAGGTCTCACCTAAAATTTTGAGAAAGGTTCTAAACCTGCCAAGGACAAAAGAAGAGGTGAAGTAACTGCTTCTAAGACAAGAGAAGCATTGACATGGTATGGTCTGGATTCAAAGATGAAAATTGGATCAGTTTTCAATAGGAAAGGCATGAACAACCAAGGAAAATTTCTCTCAGAAATTGTTGGAAAAGTGATCTTGAGTAAGCCTGGAGGGCATGACAGGGTCTCAGCCCATATGTTCAATCTTATGACAAGGATAATCTTCACATTGAAAACAGATTGGTCTGTTATTGTCTTTGATAAGATTAAAGAAAGTCTGAAGAAACCCAACTTGGGTAGGATCTTAAGTCTATACTTGGCTGGTAGTATACCAGAAGTTATGAGTCAAGCTGCAGGCAGTAAAATCAATCATATGAGGAAAATGGACATGAGACTCTTCTCCAGATGGGATAGGGTTTTATCCAAGGAAATGCCCACACCAGAGAAAATTACTCCCCAAAAGAAGAAGAAGAAGACTGCCCCAGTGGCTCAGGATTCCACTAGCAGCTCTGATAGTGAAGAGCAAGTTGTCTTTACTCCTGATGAGGATGTAGAAGGAAATGCTGGGAAGTCTCCAGCTCAACTAGATGCTACAGAGAGGTAGGGGGAGCTACCATCAGCTAGCCCCATACACCAGGATCAAATCCAGGGGGAGCCTCTAGTGGTGGAAAAGCCAACTCCTCTTGAAAGTGAAAGAGCCACCCACATCATCCTTGAGGTAATCACTGAAATCAATAACTTAGTTTTCCCTATAGAGGATAATGTTTTGTCTGATTCCTTAAATAATGTTAATCAGCAAACTCAGATAGATAGCCAACCCCCAGATGTTGTCTTGAAGGACACATCTGATACAGTTCAAGTAGCATCTGATCCAGGAGTAGAAGAGTCAAGAGTTTCTCCATCCCATTCTCCACAAGAATTTACTATGGAAGATCTTTTCCTCAATCTGGATCAAACAGACTTTGACAAGGAAAGTGCTGCTGCTGAGGGGGAGAAGTCCCAAGTTGAGGGGGAGCAGGTAATACTTGATGAAGAACCTGCCAGGCAAGAACCTAAGAAGCCCAAGGAAGTTGAGGAGCTACCAAGGGAGAGGGTAGATATTGCAAGTACATCAGCATCTGAAGATGAGGAAGCTGCCAGAGCAAAGAAAAGGAAATTTCAAGTATTTAAAAGAAGGAGCCAGACTTATAAGAAGGCTTTGCAAACTATAGCACCACAGCCTGCACTACAGCCAGCACTAACTGTAGATTACAGTGCTTTGATGGTTGCTATGTAAATTAAGCTGGATGAGCACAGGAAAGCCATAGAAACATATGTGGTTGAGGGTCATAAGTCTCTACAATTTGACCTAGCTCAAGATATAAAGTCTATTAGATTTGAGATAAATCTAAATAAGAAGGAGATGACTGACTGCTTCCATAAGGGAGGGAATACAGTAGTCTATCTAGCCACTCATCAAGAGAAGATAAAAGCTCAAGTAGATGAACTTGAAGTAAAGCAAGGCTATGTACTGGAAAATCAAATCAGAATGAATGATAACTTGACCGCATCCCACATTGCAATTGTAACTGAGATAAAGAATATAGCCACTGCACAGTCTGTAGAAAGTGCCACAGCCCAAGAAACTTTTGATAAGCACTTACAAGAGAGCTTAACTGCTGTTACAACTGCTATACAAGATTCTCAGAAGCTAATCACTGACAAACTCCAAAGGTTGAAACCTTACTTTAAAGATGAAGTAAACTATTTGGATGCCCAGGTGAGATTTCAGAAAGATGATGTCAGAGATCACATAGAAAGAGAAGTCATAAAGGTGGAGAGGGTGTTAGTGAAAGCCAGCTCTGATCATGCTAAGTGGATTTCTAATTCTATCAGAGCTACTCTTGGTTATCCTACTTTATGTGATGATGATAATGTTGCAGAATCTGGGATACATCCTGCATATCTAGGAGGGGAGCAACCTGAAGTGGCTCACGTAATCTACCATCCTCCAGATTTTGATATGGTACAAGCTGATATACAGTCTATGTATAGCCCACCTGAGAGACAGAACAATGTTATCATAGAGAAGGTGGTTCAGCCAGTATCTGAGGCTTTACAGGAAGCTATTCTAAAGGAACAAGCTGAACAAGAAGCTAGAATGTCTAAGAAGAGGTTCAGGGAGCAAGCTGAACAAAGGCCTGACTTTGAGCAGTGGAGCCCCACTTCAAGAAACATTATCTTAACTGCATGGAAAGCTGCCAAAGATAACATTCAAGATAGAAACAAATGGTTTTCTGAACTAGAATGGAGGAAGCATGAGACTAGGCAAGAAGCCATAGTGCAATATAGAAGAAAGGCCAAGATGGGAAAGCTACATCCTACTGCTCAGGAGCCTAGCAAGTACTTTCCCAAGACATATCATTACTTTGAGAGGCAAAAGATTAAAGCTGAAGATCTAAAGAAGAAGGATCTGAAAGGGAAAAAGCCTGCTGATACTGAAGTTGCTGAAGCCCCTATACAAGCCAAAGTACAATCAGGAAAATGAATTGTGATTAAGGAGGCTGATCAGAATTAGAATAGATTTATCTTAAGTTTACAGTTGTAATATTTTGATTTTAACACACTCTGTAAATTTTTGTATGATGAATATGACAAAGTTGTTAGAACAATGTGTTGTATGATAAATCAATTTCATAATTGTTCTGAGATGATATCTGTGTATGCATGTTTGTTTAATACATGTTATGTACTTTCCCTGTTTACATAATCCTGTTTTACAACATTTTGTAATTTTATTATGAATGGTGTATATCATTAACTAAGGGTTATGACTTCTCCAAATAGGGGAGATTGTTGGGTACATTGGTTCTAATGTACCTGATTTGAAGAAGCCTCACCCTACTCAATGATATACATCAAAATGTTTTTGATGTATTTTGAGTTTAGTTGTGCAGGTCAAGTATTCACAGGGAAAAGCTGAAAAAGTTTCTAAGTCCATGTGTCGACACCCAGGAGCATAGTGTCGACACTTTAGAAGACT
The DNA here is from genome assembly GCA_039583875.1 of Platanthera guangdongensis. Classification (NCBI taxonomy): domain Eukaryota; kingdom Viridiplantae; phylum Streptophyta; class Magnoliopsida; order Asparagales; family Orchidaceae; genus Platanthera; species Platanthera guangdongensis. The sequence continues at coordinate 12,964,689 of CM077165.1, forward strand.
TGTGTCGACACCCAGGCAAGCAGTGTCGACACTTGGAGTACTTGTGTCGACACCAGGGATGCAGAGTCGACACCAGACAGAAAGTGTCGACACAAGTAGCTGTGTCGACACTCAATGAAGAAAAGTCCAGTGAAGCAGTATCGACACTTAGCAGTTGTGTCGACACCCAGAGGAACTGTGTCTACATCAAAAAGTGTCGACACTTGGAGGCAGTGTCGACACTCAACAAAAGTCAGTAGAGTCTAAGTATAAGTGTCGACATAATAAAGCATGTGTCGACACTCAGCAGAAGACTCAACACTTGAAGAAAGTGTCGACACAAGAAAGAATGTGTCGACACTCAGCAGAAGACTCAACACTTGAAGAAAGTGTCGACACAAGGAGCTGTGTCGACACTTAGCAAAGTTCAACAAAATTCTAAGTACAAGTGTCGACACTAAGGGAATGTGTCGACACTCAGCCAAAGTCTCAACAGAAGAAGAATGTGTCGACACAAGGAGCTATGTCGACACTCAGCAAGTATCAACACAGAAGGCATGTGTCGACACCAAGAAGATGTGTCAACACTTAACAAGTTCAACACATGAAGATGTGTCGACACAAAGGAGTTGTGTCGACACTTACAAGAATTCAACAAAGTGCTGAAGAACAAGGAGTTGTGTCGACACTCAATATCAGTGTCGACACATGAAGAAGAAGCTGTGTCGAGAAGTGAAGTCTACAACACAAGGAGTTGTGTCGACATCTTGTAGGCTAGTGTTGACACTTAGTCAACTTGTGTCGACACTTAGTCTGTAAGTGTTAACACTTAAAGACAGACAGTCTCGACACTTTCAGACAGTTTCAGAATTTTCAAGAACTGACTGGATGACTTGACAGCTGCCATTCCAGCCGGTCTACTGCACCTGTCAGAGTTGTCAGAAATCAGTTATGAACCGGACCAGCCGGTTATCATGAAGAAGGCCTATAAATAGGCTTATACTGTCTACAGAAATAGATGATCAAGTAATACAAAGAAGATCTAGCTATTCATTGAAGAATCTAGTGAAGATCTAAGAAGTTAGAGAGAGAGAGCTCCATCCAAGAAGACAGTCGTTGGAACCAGGCTGAGAAGAAGGGTTCAGATTTTGTTCTGAATCTTAAGTAGCAGAGATCAAGGATCAACTGCAGAGGAGATTAATCTTATTGTGTTCTACATTCAAGAAGCTTTGAAGAAAGCCAAGTCAGATTGATCTCAGCTGAGTTCTTCCAAGAACTCATCAAGAAACTCACAACTCTTCTCTCTTTTCTCTGAGTTGTAGGGTTTACATTTTGTATTCATATTATCTTGTAGGATTCCTAGGGATCTGAGTTTGTAAGCCTGTAATTATAAATGCTGAGTGGTAGGGCCTGTGTGCCTGAGTGTAGGAGATTTGTATCTCTGAGTGTAGGCCTGTTGTGGCTGAGTGTAGGCCTGTTGTGGCTAAGTGTAGGCTTTGTGAAGAAGCTGAGTGTAGGTCTTTGAAGAATACTGAGTTGTAGGGCCTTGGGACTGAGCTGTAGGAAGCTGTTTTGGGGTTCTGAGTGTAAGATCTGAGGATCTGAGATAGTGAAGGAGTTTGGCCGAATCTAGTACACTACTAGATAGGCGAAGGGGGAAAGTGGATGTACACAAACCTTGGGGAACCACTATAAACCTGGGTGTTCAATGTGTGCATGTGTTTTGCTGTGATTGCTGATTGATTGCTGTACAAAAGTAGTTATAATTCTGTGATAGAATCTGAATTCTGCCTAAAAAGTTAAAAAGATTTAAGTCACATATTCACCCCCCCTCTAGGTGATTAGGTACAATATCTTTCAGATGGTATGGAATATAAATGTGGGGGAAGTGGAGACTGTGATGGTGTAGGAATGGAGGTGTCTTGAGGTGATTTAGGAGGTGTTGGTTGTGAATTTTCTTGAAGAGGGGTAGATGGAATGTCAGTGATGTCAAGTGGTAGAGATGGAGGTGGAGTTGGAACATGAGTATGCTGTGGTGATTGGGGTGTTGAAGAAATAATGGGAGAGGAAGTGAGTTATTTTACCGGAAGAGGTGATGAAACAGATGGTGGAGTGGGTTGAATCTCCTCAGCAGGTGTGGGAGTGGCTTTAACAACCCTGGTGCCTTCAGAAGCTGGGGTGGAAGAGGTAGAAGCCTTAGTGGGCTTGGTTATTGACCTCTCCCACCTGCCAAATAAGGCACATGTGAGCCTTTTACTGGCATTGATGAATATGGTCGGGGAGACCAGTGATTCAGCAGCTTTTTCCTTGAGGAAGATCCCTAGGATCCTTCCAAAACATACTTCCTTCTTGGTATTCTTCTTCTTAATCAAGTCAAACAGAAGTTCTGCCCAGTCTATTTGCTTCTTGTTTATTACTGCACACATGACCAAGAACTGATGTCTTGTGATGTAGTCATGGGCAGTATGCTTGCCAAGCAAGACCTTCCCAACAATGTCTGCCAGGAACTTGTATGCTGCAGACAAATGCCTCTTCAACAATTTATGATGGTTGTCACCAGCATAACCCATCAAATTGAGCATCATATTAAACTCTTCTGAATCAATTTCTAAATCCTCTTCTCCATTTGTCAAACCAAATATTTCAGTTAAAACAGCGGGGGTTAAGGAGATAGTGTTACCGACGATTGATCTTGTCATAGTATTGTCTTCAGAAGTTGATAAAGTATAGACCCATTCGCGGATTTCTGTTCCTGCCAACTTTATCCTGGTGGTCATCAAGTTCTTCAGATTCTGTTCTTCCAGAAGTTCAAGAATATATAGAAAGATTGGATCCGAGTGCTGGAATGATTCGAAGTCGACATCAAATCCAGTGTCAAACTTCATAGCGGCTAGAGCTCCTGCTGGAATCGCCATGGAAATCACCTGCAAGAAAGACAGAGAGAACAACGATCAAGTGCAAGGGAACAGAAAGCGCGGGATGGAGGTCGAAGAAAACCTAGATATACGATTTTCCTGAATATGAATCGACAAACTCCGTTCCACGAAAAATGAAATGAATTCTTCGAACTGAGGCCGACAAAATGAGTTAATAATGAATAATTCGTCGATCTCATTCAGAAAACTTGAAGACAATTCATCGAACTCCGGTCGATGAATAACTTCTGAAGCAAAGTTCGTTGAGCTTCGGTTGACGAAAATTGTTTCACACAGAGAATTCGGCGAACTCCGTTCGACGAATATCTCTCAAACCTTACTCGGTTCGTCGAACTCCATTCGACGAACTTTGGAAAATTCGTCGAATACAGACAGAACTTAAGCTAAGTCTTCTCCATTGATCATTCCCAGCTGATTTAGAAAGAAAGCATGATTTTTCTCATCTAGAGATTTGGTGAATATCTCAGCTTTCTGTAAATCAGTGTAGATATAGACAAGCTTAATCTTATTTTTGTCTACACACTCCCTAATGAAATGATATCTTATATCAATATGCTTTGTCCTACTATGGTGATCTGGATTTTGTGCTATGGCTATAGCACTAGTATCATCACAGAATAGTGTTGAATTATTTAAGTTGAACCCATAATCTAGGAGCTGATTCTGTATCCAGAGCATCTGTGAACAACAACTGCCTGCTGCAATATATTCTGCTTCAGTAGTTAAAGTTGGCACTGATGTTTGCTTTTTACAGAACCATGATACTAATCTCATACCCAGGAACTGACAAGTTCCTGAAGTAATTTTTCTATCTACCCTGCATCCAGTAAAATCAGCATCAGAGTATCCAGTTAACTCAAACTCTGATTCAGCAGGATACCATAGGCCTAGATCAAGACAACTCTTTATATATCTTAAATCCTTTTAAAGAAAATTAGATGAGATTCTTTAGGGTTCACTTAGAACCTAGCACAAAGGCATGTAGCAAACATAATATCTGGCCTACTTGCTGTGAGGTATAATAGGAACCCAACAATGCCCCAATAAAGTTTCTGATCTACAGGTTTTCCTGGTATATCAGAGTCCACAACAGCATTTGTGGCCATATGAGTTTTCTTTGCTGAGGCATCAGCCATCCCCAAATTCTTTAGAAGTTCTTTAGCATATTTTGCTTGTGAGATGAAGATGCCATTAGGAAGTTGTTTCACTTGGAGACCAAGGAAATATGAAAGCTCTCTCATGTTACTCATTTCAAATTTAGAATGCATGAGGTCAGAAAACATCTTGCACAATTTTGAATCTGTAGAGCCAAATATGATGTCATCTACATAGATTTGTACTAACAAAATTTAGTCCTTATGATGTCTCGTGAAAAGGGTCTTATCTACAGTTCCTCTTGTAAATTTATACTCTAATAAAAAACTTGCCAAGGTCTCATACAAAGCTCTTGGAGCTTGCTTTAGACCATAAAGAGCCTTATTTAATCTAAAAACATAAGAGAGATAAGTTGGAGAAACAAAACCTGGAGGTTGTTCTACATAAACCTCTTCTTGTAGCACTCTATTTAAGAAGGCAGCCTTCACATCCATTTGAAAGACTTTGAACTTTTTGAATGCTGCGTAGGCAAGAAAAATCCTTATAGCTTCCAACCTTGCCACTGGTGCAAAGGTATGATCATAGTCAATTCCTTCCTCTTGTCTATATCCTTGAGAAACAAGCCTAGCCTTGTTTCTCACAATAACTCCTTGGGCATCAAGCTTATTCCTGAAAACCCATTTGGTTCCAAAAACTGGATAGTTTTGGGGTCTTGGAACCAAATCCCAAACTCTACATCTCTCAAATTGGTTTAATTCCTCTTGCATTGCAAGGATCCAGTGGGGATCTTGCTCAGCATCATGAATGGTTAGAGGTTCAACCTGAGAGAGAAAACAGGCATGCATCAAGTCATGGTTGAGTTGATGCCTTGTCTGTACACCTGCTGAAATGTCTCCAATTACTTGAGATCTTGGGTGATCCCTAAGTGTGACAAAATCAGTGGGTGGAGTTGGTTGTGTAACAGCATTTTGAATAAGTTTCTCTTGTGGAATTATATTTACTGTTGGTTGAGGCTCATGTTCTTCAGCTTCATCTTATTCACTATCTTCAATGACCTGTGGAGAGGGATGAGTGGGAACCTCTTGGGTGAGGTTTAGTCCATCCAATGTCTCACACAAGTGGGGTACCTGCAAGTTGCTAATGGTAGAAACTTCTTTATCCTTGTAGTACATGTTAGTCTCATCAAATGACACATAAATAGACTCTTCAACTTTTAAGGTTGATTTATTGAATACCTTATAAGCCTTGCTTACTTGGGAGTATCCTAGAAAAACTCCCACTTCAGCCTTAGCTTCAAACTTTCTAATGTATTTCTTGTTGTTATTGTGTATATAACATGTACAACCAATTACTTTAAAATAGTTAATTTTAGGTTTCTTCCCTTTGAGCAATTCATAGGGAGTCCTATTCTTTAGTTTGTGAATTAAACTCCTATTCAGGACATAGTTTGCTGTGCTTACAGCCTCTGCCCAAAAGGTTAGTAGCATGTATGCATCAGCAAGTAATGTACCTGCAGCTTCAATGAGTGTTCTATTTTTCCTTTCAGCTACCCCATTTTGTTGGGGAGTTCTAGGAGCTGAGAGGCAATGCCCGATACCTTCCTTCTCACAGAAATCATGCATAAGAAGAGACTCAAACTCTGTACCATGCTCACTTCTGATCAATGCAACATGAGTAGAGAACTCAATCTGTATGGTCCTGAGAAAATCTATAAGAACCTTGAATGTATCTGACTTTGTTCTCAGAAAGAATACCCAACTGAACCTAGAGAAGTCATCTATAATAACCAAGGTGTAGGATTTCTCTCCTAGGCTTTGTACAGCAATGGGTCCAAAACGATCCAAGTGTAGTAAGTACAAGATCCTAGGTGAATCACTCTTATTAATTGAATTGAAGATAGTTTTAGTTTGCTTGCCTAATTAACAAGCCCTGCAGACCTTCCTTCTTATAGGGAGCAGAAGGTAGACCTCTAACAAGGTTGTGCTTAGATAACCTAGCTATATTTTTCAGATTTACATGTCCTAGTCTTTTTTGCCATAAATCATTCTGATTACTAGTTAAATTCAGTAAGCAGATATCAGTTATCGAAGAAGAAAAATTTACTAGATAAATATTGCCTTGTCTACTTCCAGTTAAGACAGTTTGGTTGTTTTTATCAATGATAGAGCAAGTAGAAGGGTTAAAGTATACCTGATAACCATCATCACATAATTGACTTATGGAGATGAGGTTATGCTTTAGTCCACTTACATATGTCACTTTTCTGAAAGTGACGGCTCTTATTTTTACTTCTCCAACTCCTTCTGACTGACCACATTTTGAGTCACCAAAGATAACCTTTGGCCCCAATTTGGACTTGTAGTTGAATATGATGTCCTTGCTGCCAGTCATATGCTTGGAGCAGCCACTGTCCAGGTACCAAGTTTCATTTACCCCTGGACACTTTTTCACCTGCAATGTGAACAGTTAGTGATTTTTGACCCAGGTTACCTTGGGCCCTTTGTATGGCTGATAAGAGAAACTAGAAATAACAGAAAATTCTGGCTGGGATTTATATCCTAGGGGGTGGTATCTCCTAGGTGGAATGGTCCAGTCAGCTAGGGCATTGAATGATTTCCTAGAAGTATTTAAGTTTCTGTTACAGTTATAGTTTTGGTTAAATCTTCCTGGGTTCTGCGAATTTATATAAGTTCGTCGACCAGAGTTCGACGAATTGGGTTGAGATCGTCGATCTCTGCCCAGAGAATAAACATGTTCATTCTCTGCGCCCCACGTTCGTCGATCTCTAATCGACGAACCATACAAAGTTTATCGATCGCAGTTAGACGAATAATTATAACTATAGTTGGCGTTCAGAGTTCGTCGATCTGGGTTCGACGAATTGGCCCCTTTTCGTCGATCTGAGCTCGACGAAAATTGCTGAACTTTGTTTTTATTTGGTGTTTTCTGTTTTTCCATTTTGTCCTTAGTTTTAATTTGTTCAAGAATTTTATTTACTTTAGATACTTGCTCAGTATTCTTCTTTCCTTTCTCAGAAATAAAATTGATGAGTTGTAACAGGTAGTTTTTCTGAATAACAGGTGGTTCACTAGATGATGCACCTAATCCTAACCTACTTCCATTAAACCTAGCATTAGATTTGTTAGTGAATTCTGCTAGTTGTTTACTTCTTCCATTTAGTGATTCTTCTAGCTGTTTTGCCTTATTTAATTCATCTTTTAGAAGGGTGATTTGTTCACTAAACATATCTATTTCATTTTTCAATTTGGTGTTTTCTAATACTAAGCTATCATAGTTAACCTGCTTATCTCTGAGAAGTTTGATTTCCTTCTCAGAGTTGATTAAGTCTAAACACATGATTTTAAAATCTGATTTGAAAGATTCTGAATTATAATCAAACAATGATAATACCTGATCAGCTTCTGATTCAGAAGCTTCCTCATTGTCTGACTCTTCTTCTTCTAAATTACTTCTTGAGGCATCAATTTCCATGAGGCAAACCTCTTTTGCTCTTTCTTCTTCATCATCTTCACTGGAGCTTGAAGATGTTGACTCCTCTTCAGTCTCACTCCAAGTCTCAGCTACAAACCCCTTTTCCTACCTTTTGTGTTTACTGGAAGAGGGTTTCCTGGTGAACTGCTTTCTGGAGTCCTTTTCCTTTTCTCTTCTCTTTCTTCTGATTCTCTGGGCATTCAGAGAGGAAATGCCCAGGCTTTCTGCATCCATAACACACCACTTCCTTTGTTGGTGTCTTATCATACTTTAGCCTGTCATCCTTTCTTGCTGACTTCCTCCAGAAGTCTTTTCTAGCCATCTTGAAAAATCTCTTAGCCAAGAGACCTATGAGTTCTTCATTTGATGTTGAAGACTCTGATTCTTCTGAGGCTTTGAATGCTATGTTCTGATCTCTTCTAGTTGCAGGAGGTGTTCTTTGTTCAGCAGCTTCCCTTGTCTTAATTAACTGCTCATAGGATTTCAGTTTTCCAAGTAGAGATTAGTTTGACATCTCATTCAGGCATATGGCCTCCTTGATGGGTCAAATCCATGTGTCCCATGAGCTTGGGAAGCACATCAGAATTTTATCATTCACCTAAGTGAGAGTGATGACCTTGTCCAGAGTTTTTAGCTCATTAATGATTGAGCTTAGTCTATTATACATCTATGAGACTGTTTCAGCTTCCTGCTTCTTGAAATTCTCATATTGGAATATGAGATTAGATCTCCTATCCTTCCTTTTATCAGCTGATCCATCAACCATTTGGTTCAGGGAATCTCAAATGGCCTTTGCTGATGTACACTCAGCAACCTTTTGGAAAATATCATCAGACATTGTCTGTGCTAATATGTTCATGGCTTTTGCATCAGCCATCTTGGCTTTTCTGTAGGCATCATTATAGTCTCGAGGAGGTACTGCAGTCATATTTGTGGAGGTGCTTGGAGGAGCTGCAGGTGGTTGAGGTACTCCTGTTAAGATGGAAGCAAAGATATCTTCATCAATAGAATTCATATACAATTTGATTCTTGCCTTCCAGATTCCAAACTTTTGAAAGTTGCAAACTTGAGGTCTGGTGCTTGCATAATCTTTGTTCTGTGCCATGGCTGTGGTTCTACTTTAAAATGTGAACAAAGTGATATGTAGATCTAGTACATGATCTTTAGTTCAAGGATTAACTTGTGCAACCAAAGAAATCTTGCTCTGATACCAATTGAAAGTGAGGGTTAGATCTACAATACTCTAGAGGGGGGGGTGAATAAAGTATATTAAAAATTTGTTAGGTCCCAAAACAAAAAGTGCTGTTATAGCTTTTGCTGTAAACTGAAAGGTGCAGTGATAGAAAATTGTAAATCAGATAAAAAGCTACCTAATCACAGCCACACAGCAAGAAACAAAAAGAAACGATAACCAACCAGACGACATAAGAAATTTATAGTGGTTCCCCCTCGACTGGGTACATCCACTCTTTTACCACCCTTGGTAGGAATCCACTCAGGTTTTTGATCAGGTGCCTGACACCAATGAGTTTTGATCAGGTCCCCAAAAACCAACTCAAGTCTTTTGGTAAGGAGACTTGCAACCAGGAATCACTTTTGAAGGGAGATGACAACCCTTTGTACAGGAGGGGGTGAGAGAGTGATTTTGTCTTCTCTGTCAACAATCAGAGAGAAGACTTATGTGGAATGATGTTAGCAAACAACTCCCCCGAAGATATAGAATGATTCAGGGAAGATCTAGAGCTTTGCTGTAGGGTGATAGGTCTTCAATCAGAGTTCTGGACAAGCAGTGATGCAGGATCTTCTTGACTGATTTGATATATGTTGTCCTTGGGGAAGTCCTGGAGAGAATGTTGAAGAAGAAGACTCTTGATATGGTATAGTTCTTCTTCTTCTGAATGAATGAATATCACCGCTTATCACTGTGAGCTTCAGTATATGAGTTTTGTGAGAAACTTTTCTGGTGCTGTATGAATTCTTCCAGTCAGTCTGTATATGTCTGTGGTTTTATGACTCAGTATATTCTTGTTCTATTATTCTTGCTACGAATTGTCGATGTTCTTTTCATCTGTCTCAATTCAAAAATTTGAATCCTCTGTAATAAATGTTGACGCCTTGAGAATAATCGGCATTTACTCATTTCCTCAACTGTCCCGTGGAAAATCAACAAGTAATATTCCTGAATAAGACTGCAATTAATGCTTCCTCTAACGGCTACATTCAGAGAATGTTTGAGTCATTAATCTGTCAGGAATTATTGCATTTGAGTGAGGATTGAATGCCGAAAATTGCTAAGTCTGGAATCGTCGAACGAATAACAGAATTCGTCGAGCTGAGTTACTAGTTCGTCGAACTGAGATTTTGTATTCGTTGACCAGACAGCTTCTGTTCGTCGAGCTGAGTTCCAAGTTCATCGAGCTGATAACAGAACTTGCATGCTTCAGAACTTTGCCTTTTCTGTCTGAAGTTCGTTGAGCTGACAATTGCATTCGTCGACTGGAGATCAGCAACAATTCTGGACTTAATCAAATAGTTTGTGATGACTGATATTCTATGTGTCGACATGAAAACTTCTGGTGTCGACATAGGTGGGTGTCGACTGATTAATCTTGGTGTCGACACAAATCTTCTGGTGTTGACATAAGTTTTCTGGTGTCGACATAAGTTGGTGTCGAGCCCTAAGTGTCGACAAAAATCTTCTGGTTCCAGAATTCGTCGACCAAAGAACACGATTCGTCGACCTGAGGATTCGTCGGCCTGATAAGTTGACTTTGTCGACCTGAGATCTTTTAATAGAAGGTTGTTGTGAACTTGAGGTCCAAATTCGTTAAGCTCAGAATCATGTTCGTCGACCAAAGCCTGAAGTTGGACTTAGAATAATCTTGAGTTTATCCTGACTTTAGTCTCTTGAAGTATCCCAGCTTTCGTCGAGCAGAGAATGAAGATCGTCGAGCTCAGCTCAGAGAAATATCTCAAGATCGTCGAGCTGAGTTCGACGAACGTCGAACTCATTTTAATTGGTCTTGAAATCTTCTAAGTCTTGAGTCTCTGATGGTCTTGTTGATAGCTGGTCCATCTGATATTGACTTTACATTCTCACTTCAATATTCCTTAGTCTCCCAGCCTTGTAGACTGGAGAGAGCATTGGTAGCGAGATCCCCTTAGGTTTAACCTCTCGGCCTACCTTAATTTATCTCCGAGTGACTTCCAATCTATCTCCGAGTGACTTACAGCCCTACAAGTTAGTGGGAGTATGGTCAGCGAAATCTTCTCGAGCCAATTTCACATTCTACCACCGAGTGATTTCCAGCCCTGCTAGCTAGTGGGGACCTGGTCAGTAGGATTTTCTCAAGCCAATATCTCATTCTACTACTGAGTGACTTCTAGCCCTACCAGCTAGTGGGAGCCTGTTCAGCGTGATCTGCTCTGGGTCAACATCTCAATCTATCTCAGAGTGACTTTCAGCCCTGCCAGCTAGTGGGATCCTTGTCAGCGGGATCTTCTCGGGCTAATATCTCATTCTACCACCGAGTGACTTCCAGCTTTGCCAGCTAGTGGGAGCCTGGTTAGTGGGATCTGCTTGGGGTCAACCTCTCAATCTATCTCTGAGTGAATTTCATCCCTGCCAGGTAGTGGGAGCCTGGTCAACGGGATCTTCTCAGGCTAATTTCTCATTCTACCACCGAGCTACTTCCAGCCCTGCCAGCTAGTGGGAGCTTAGTCAGTGGGATCTTCTCGGGGTAAACATCTCAATCTATCTCTAAGTGACTTCTAGCCCTGTTAGCTAGTGGGATCCTGATCAACGGGATCTTCTCGGGCCAATATCTCATTCTACCACTGAGTGGCTTCCAATCTTGGCAGCTAGCGGAAGCCTGGTCAGCGGGATCTTCTCGGGCCAATATCTCATTCTACCACAGAGTGACTTCCAACCCTGCCATCTAGCGGGAGCCTAGTTAGTGGGATCTTCTCGAGACAATATCATTCTACCACTGAGTGACTTCCAGCTCTACCGGCTAGTGGGAGCCTAGTCAGCGGGATCTGCTTGGGGTCAACATCTCAATCTAGCTCTGAGTGACTTCCAGTCCTGCTAGCTAATGAGAGTCTACTCAACGGGATCTTCTCAGGCCAATATCTCATTCTACCATCGAGCTACTTCTATCCCTTCCAGCTAGTGGGAGCCTGGTCAGTGAGATCTTTTCGGGGTCAACATCTCAATTTATCTCCGAGTGACTTCCTGCCCTGCCAGCTAGTGGGAGTCTGGTCAGCGGGATCTTCTCAGACCAATATCTCATTATACCACCGAGTGACTTCTAGCCCTGCCAGCTAGTGGGATTCTAGTTAGCGGGATCGGCTCGGGGTTAACATATCAATCTACCATCGACCACACACATATTTCACCTATAAGAGATCTTGAGAAACAAGAGTATTAATAAACAAGAATCTTTTATTTACAAGGTTTAGGGATAAAAGCGTTTCAAATCATTACTGCTCCAGGTATGACTCAAGGACTCCCCCTTCATATTATGGTGGTGATATCCTCTTGACTTTAGTTACTCCTCGACGATGTATGGACCAGCCCAATTCGGATGGAGCTTTCCAATTGCCGCTGATCTCCCTATAATATATACCTTTTTTAGGACCAGATCCCCTTCTACGGACTGCTTGATTCTGACATGCTTGTCAAAGTACCTGTCCATCCGTCACTTCATCTCCTCCTACCTAACAGCGACTATGTCGTGAAGTTATTCTATCAGGTCCAGTGAGAGTCGTAGCCCCCTTCGTTCTCTATCCAACATTCCTCATCTCTTTCCTCGGTGGCCACTACCCGGGGCGACCTAACCTCGAACTCCACAGGTAGAACAGCTTCACAACTATGAGAGAGTTTGAATGGGGTCTCTCCCATGGCCATGTTGCGGGTAGTGCTCAGGGCCCATCTTACCGAGGAAAGTTATTCTACCCAATTCCCCCTCAAGTTCTCCACCTTCTTCTTTAACAGGTTCATAATGATTTTGTTTGTCGCCTCCACCTCCCCATTGCTCCGATGGTGGTGGATGGAGGAAAACCTGAGGTCTATCCCCAGCTAATTGTAGAAGCTAATGAATTATTTACTGGCAAACTGAGGTCCATTATCAGTGACTATGACTTGAGGGAGCCCATGCCAGTAGATGATCTCTTCCCACACAAAGTTACAAATTTCCTGGGAGGTCAGGGCGCCATGCGGGCAGATGATCTCTCCCCACACGAAGCTGATGAACTCTTCATTTTGTCAAGCGCCTTTACCTCCAACCACTTCGAGAAGTAGTCAATCATGACTAGGAGAAACCTCCTTTGCCTTTTTGCCTGGAGAAAAGATCTGAACAAGTCCATCTCCCAAATGGAGAAGTTTCAGGGCGTCGTGATGCTCCTAAGTCTTTGGACCGGTAAGAGTTGAAGCAGAGCATACAACTGACACTTTTGACATTTTCTTGCAAATTCTGTCGTGTCCGTTCCTATAGACGTCCAGAAGTACCCATGTCAGACCACCCTTGACTCCAAGGTTCTGCCTCCCAAGTGGATGCCACACTCACCGGGGTGTACTTCCAGGATCTTCAGAACTTCTTCCTCCATAACGTACCAGGCTAGGAGCCCCGATAGTGTCTTCAGATACAACCTACCTTCATGCATCAGATAATAAGCTGAATTGTGCCTGAAGTATTTTTTGTCCCTAATCTCCTCTAGAAGTTCACCCGTGGTTAAGAAAGTTATGAAAGGGTCTACCCATGATGGGCGCCGATCCACCTCCATTAATTCACCCTCCTCAATATATGGGCGAAAAAGTTCTGTTAGACTCAGTTTGTTTCCACGTTAAGCTTCCATTGCGGTCCGGCCGGAACGAAAAAAAATTTTTCCGCCTGTTTGATCCAGCATTGCGTCAGTACCGGAAGAGCAAATCTCCATTGTCATCGCATCTTTCCGACCGGAGCTCCGAGCAGCTTTTCAACGCCACGTTCACATCGCAACCAAGAAACCAGGTGTCTTTCCTCCCCTTCCTCACGGCCATGGATGCCAGAGCTCTTTCTCCATTGCCCCCACCAGACAGAAGCAACACCCCCCTCCCGCCGGAGAGAAGCCGCACCTCCCTCCCGCGAGAGAAGCCCCCCGCCGGAGAGAAGCCCCCCGCCGGAGAGAAGCCCCCCCCCCCCTCCCGACGCCGACACTGGTGTGATGCTTCCGCCTCGATCTGGATGTTCCAGTTTATATTTTATCATATTATTTTTTTATATTATATTATTATTATGATAGGATCTGGATCAAATTGATATGAATCATTTAATAGTTTAATCAAATTGATTTTATTATTATTATAATTAAATTAAATTTATAATAAATATTAGTTATCATTCATTTTAGTCAGTATAATTAAATGTAATCGAAATATCACTGCCGTTTTACCAAACTGTTTGTCCATTTTGAACAGCTCTGTCATCACTATTTTACTAAACTGTTTCTCCATTGTGTACATCTCCATTCCCACAGCTCCATTCTAACAACTCTATTCCCACAGCTCCTTTTGTCACCGCCACAACCGAAACAAACTGACCCTTAAAGTACCGTCGGCCCGGGGTCCGAACTTGGCCAATCGGTCAGCTGAGACATTCTCCTCTCGGGGAATATGATGAATGGAAAATGCTCGGAAACCTCCGATGAGTCCATTTACCTTGGTCAAGTACCTCATGATGGTGGATTCCCTCACTTAGTACTCTCCTTTTATTTACAATGCCACTACCATTGAATCTGTGAACACCAACACATCCTGTATACCCAACTCTTTTTCCAAAGGTAGCCCTGCTATAACGACCTCATACTCCGCCTGGTTGTTATTGACTGGGAAATGCAAGGCCACGACCTGCTCTATCATGGATCCATGAGGGCTTACCAACACTACTCTGCCTCCCAAAGAATGCTTCCACGAGGCTCCGTCGACTAGCACCTTACAGACAACCTGCTGCGAGAGCCTTTCACCTTCCACCTCGATGGCATAGCTGGACGATAAGTCAGTTACTGCCTATGCCTTAATCGAGAGACGAGGTATAAAAGAGATGTCAAACTCGCTTAGATCTATAGACCATTTATCCAATCTTCCTCAATGCTCCACCCCTTCCAAGATCCTATGAAGAGGGTGGTCAACACCACCCTTATTGAATGTGCCTGAAAGTATGGTCTGAGCTTTCTAGCCGTGAAAACCAAAGCGAAATCCAACTTTTACAAGATCGGGTAACAGAGCTCTACCTTCCTTAGGAACATGCTAACGTAATAGATGAGCGTCTACTTCTTACCCTCCTCCTGGACTATAACAGAACTTACGGGCTCAACCCCCACTCCAAGGTATAAAGTCAAGTCATCCCTCTCCTTAGGTCCCTGGAGGAGTGGGGCCTGGGTAAGCTGACTTTTCAAGGCTTGGAATGCTTCCTCACATTTTTCTGACCATTCAAACTTTTGATTCCACCGCAGCACTTTGAAAAAGGGTGAGCACTTCTTCCTTGCCCGAGAGAGAAACCTACTCAACTAGGCGAGCTTTCCTGTTAAGCACAGTACTTCTTTGGTGCTTCACGACAATTCCAACTCCATAATGGCCTCTATCTTGTCAGGATTGGGCTCTACCCCTGCTGGGGTGAGGAGATGACCCATGAACTTCCCCCTACTTGCTCCGAAGACACACTTCAAGGGGTTACACTTCATCTTACACTTCCGCAGCATAGCGAACTTTTCCTCCAAGTCTAGTAAATGGGAGCTCACATCTTTGCTTTTTACCATGAGATCATCTACATACACCTCCAAGTTCCTTCCCCTCTGCTCTTTTAAAACCCAGTCCATCATCCGCTGATATGTTGCTCCTGCATTTTTTTAACTCGAATGACATCATCTTGTAGCTAAAACATCCTTCTCTCATGATGAAGCAACATCATTGATGTCGGCTGGTTGCATCCTGACTTGATGATAACCTGAAAAAGCATCTAAAAAACTCATCATAAAAAAAAACCAACAGCTGAGCCAGCCAGCATGTCGATTCGAGGCAGAGGATAACAATCCTTTCTTAGCCAATACCGAATGGGCTCTTCCAACTTCGCGGTGATGGTCCTCCTCTTATAGTGAATGGAGCGTGTCTTTGGGTCGAGGTTCAAGCGATGACATGTCACATCTGCGTCAATGCTTGGCATGTTCATCGCACTCCACAAGAAGACATCGACGCTCCTCTGGACGCACTCCCGTACCTTCTCATAATCCCTAGGACTCAACCCGCCACTGACCCGTACCTTCTCTATCCTGCCCCATAATGAGGACTTCCATCTCCAGCACCTCTTCTGCTGCCTCTAACCTCGACTGCTCCCACTCACTTCCCAGTCTCTCCCTCTACACAACTACCTCGTCCTATACTGCTTCCATCTCCATCACTATGTACCCATTCTCTAGCAACCTCTCCTCCTCCTCATCTACTACTCCCTCTTCTCTCATCCTCACTCCTTCCCGTGCTTCCCACTCCGCCACTTATTCTCCAACTGCTCATGCTCCGCCTCCCTGCCATACCAGCACCTCTAGCGCTCTTCTAATCTCCTCTGCCTCCACTATCCAAGAAATAGTGTTAACTGCAGTCAAATAACACCGCCTCATCACCTTGGATCACCCCTGACCCAGACCCCTCCACTGTTAAACTTGAGACATTGTTGAAAAGATGAAGGGATACAGCAGAAGGTGTAGATGAGGGGGCGCCCAAAGATGTCATTGTAACTGCTCGGAGCATCAACAATGACAAAATGCCAATTCCTCTACACCCCCCAGCGTCACATGGAGACCAACTCCTCCCTCAACTTCTTTCCTCCCACCGAAAAATCCAAACAATGGCCCATCTGAGGCCAACACCCTCCTAGCTTTCACCTTCATTGCCTCGAAGGCCCCTTTGAAGATCATATTCACCGAACTCCTATTGTCAACTAGAATCCGGGAGACCCTATAATTTTCAATCGCTGTCTGTATCACCAGGGCATAGGAGAATGGATCCTCATAGTTGGGCATGTCCTTTGATAGGAATGTAATATTCTCTCCACCGTGGGTGGGGTTTGGGAGGTCGAGGCAACGCTCCTCCTGAACATGGTCTGGAATCTCCCCTTGCCGGTGGATTTGACTCCCACCCCCCATGGATCATCTCGAACCCTCCACAGGCGACTACATCAACCCAGTCCTCATATCTATCCTCCTCTCCCTTGGTAAAACTTCCTCAAACTGCACCGACGGTTGTTCTTAAACCTGGCCTCGGGCCCCTCATCTCCAAAAACTTCGGGTAAGTGTCCATCACATAACCTTCCTCCTAATGGAAGTCACAATACGGAAATGCCACCCTCCTCCTCTCTCCTTCCTCTTCCATTTGTTCTTCTCACCACCATTCCCCGGGCGATCGCAATCGCCTGCCGTTGCGGCGGGAGGGGTGGCCTCTGACCCTGCCTACAACTTGGTGGCTCAAACTGCCCCTGTCCTCTTCGGTAGTTCTCTCCACCTTGAAATTCTCTCCCTTGCCCCTGGCCAGGCACCTTATGGGGTCTCCAGGATAACCAGTTGTTCGACTCCTGATACCCCTACCCTGCTGCCCCTGGTTCCCCTGACCTCATGGATCCTCATCGCCTCTTGATGTCTTCCTGCTCCCTACTCCTTCGCGCCATCCTCCAAAAACTTTGCCAGCTTCTTGGTGAATGTTGGGTTCGCTATCTCCCCCTCTATCTTCGTCGCCACCCTCTCCATCAACTCTTCGAAGGATAGGGTTGGCACCCTCTTCAGATCAATGCTAAAGAATCCTTGCTGATGTCCTAGTGTGAAGGAGAGCATTAGGGTATACCCTGGGACCTCCTGGACCAAGAGGATCTCCTCTTAGAACCGATTGACGTAATTCCCCAATGTCTCCTCTAGCTTCTTCTTGATCGCGAACTGACACTCTGCTCCCTTCTTACTCTTCTTTGACGTCGCGAACCTCAATAGGAACCCTCGTAGAAAGTCCTCAAAGCAGTAGATAAAGCTTGTGGGAAGCTAGTGGAACTAGTCTCTGTCTTTCTCCTTTAAGGCGATGGCGAAGAGTCAGCACTTGAAGGCATCCTACATCTACCTGATGGAGCCGACATCTTCGAACCATTGGACATGCAGTACCAGATCATCTCTGCCCATATAGTAGCACGTCTCCGGCTCTCTGAACCCCTATGGAACTGGGGCTGAGACGATCAATTCACTGAAAGGGATTCCCCCTCCCATTAGGCGAGCCGAACCATCTCGTGCCATGGGCTCGCCGACCATGTCAAAACTCGCCTGCCCTGGGAATAGATCTCGCCCGATGAGATCCCTCTCATTGCTTCCCACCTGCACCTCCTTCCCGGGTTGCTGACTAGGGGTGTTCTCACCTAGATATAGGGTCGTGACCACCGGGGCAGAGGGCGTTACCCACTCGCTCCTTGCGGCAAATGGTTTGCCGGACCTCCCTCTTGAACTCTTACAACATCCCGGTTATGACACCAGTCGCTAGATGCGACGAGTTACCCGAGCCAGCTGTTGGGTTTTCTATACGTCACAACACTTGTGCGCGGCGGAATATTGAAACAAGAAAACCCCCCAAAAATAGATCTTGCAATGAACATTGACCAAGAAGTAAAGTTGCCATAAATAAAATTTACCTTTGCGAGATTGAGTCACTACTCAACTGAGATGCTCCAATAAATCCGATGAACTCTTCTACCTCGGATCTTTGGATGTGTTTGTTTTATTTATAACCATCTCACATCCAAACTTGATCCTCGTGCCCTAAAGTGAATCTTTATTGGGTATTCTCCAAACAAGAAAGGATACAAATATTTCCATCCAGCGTCAAAAAAGATCTTCATTACTATAGGCGTCACCTTTCGAGACTCCGAGGTCTACTATGAGTCCTCTCTGCAGGGGGAGTCCTCACTTCAGGGGGAGTTTCTGTAACATCCCTCAAACAACAAGACCTATAGGAGTGGTTTTGTCATGACTAGGTCATGACAAAACACTAGGAAGCTCAAAGAGACCATGCAAACTTAGGCATGAAGGTGAAGATCATCATGCTCTGCAAATAACTCTTTCCAATTACCTAACCTATGGTTTGACATTAGGGCTTCACCTTGACAATTTGACCTCACCATAATATCCCTAACCCATTAGGGGGTCCCTTGGAGCACCTAGAACCCATTGGTGTCAACCAAATTGGTCAATTTGACCAAAGTAAAACTTAGGCCAAAATAGGTCAAACCAACACCTTCTGGATTAATTGGTCCAATTGGGACACCCCCATGACCCAACCAACATTGGAGGGTGTCAAGAGTCTCAAGACACACCTCTTGCGCCAGTCAACTCATCAAGTTGACCAAGGTCAAACCCAAGTCAATACTTGGTCAATATTGCCCAAAATGGGTTAATCAAGCCCAAAGCTCAATCCATTTGGGCTAAGCCCAATTTCAATAGCCCAAATGATGAGTCACCACTGAAATTATATGGAATGCCACTTAAATTTTGGAGGGGTGACTAGGAGAGAGAAAATATGAGTTTTCCCCTTAATAGAGGAGAGAGAAAGAGGAAAAGAGAGAGGAGTAATGGAGGAAGACCATGGGGCACACTCTCCCCCTTCCCCAATCCCTCCATTCATCTCCCTAGTGCATGGGGAATGAATTTCCATTGAATCCAGCCAGCCACCATCAATGGAGGAGCCCAACCACCATGGCCGACCACCCCTTCACCTCCCCTCACATGGAAAAAAAATATAAATCCCTATGCAGCCCTCATTCCAATTTCTGGTCCATTCATCAGCTTCAAAACATTCCAAGAAGTCGGAATTGAGCTTTGGATCAAGCACTTTTTTCTGGAGAATCAAAATCGGGAGGTGGAAATCAAGAGAGGCGACCGACAATGGAGTTCCACCACCACACTCGACACCAAGCCCAATGGAAGGTCCACTTATCCTCCTCTCCCCTTGTGCTAGTATCCTAGATCAATTAGGAGAGAAATCAGGCTCAATTGAGCCTGATTGGGTGAGAAAAATTCTGAAATTTTCATGGTTTTTATACCTTGCGGGTTCGTTGTTAACTGCCCCTCCGGCGGCTGCGCCGCCTTCCGAAAATAGCCACCACCTCAACGAATGTGGTGGTGGTGGTGTCCGGCTGGGGAGGGGGCTGGATCGCCAGCAAATAGCTCTGAAAGCTCCTCCAGTTCAGGTGGATCATGGCCTTCGGCTGGAGGTTGAAGACAACTCCATCACAGTTGGATCTGTTATATTATAAAGTATTAAGTAGTGTATTTTTTAACCATTTACTGTGTACCCATTAAATAAAATAAATAAGGCACTTAGGGGCTGAACCATGAAAAATGGCCAACATGAAAATTATATCCCTCAAAGCTAGTTTATTTTAAAATTGATTTCAACCCATTTGAGTCAGTGGTCTGACCACAACACTCAAAATGTAGTCTATACATAGGGTTAACTAGAGACTAAATTGAGTTCCCCCACTAAACTACTTGTCCAAATGCCTTGAAATTTGGACTGGGTGTCACTCTTATCTATACCTCTGACATATCCAAAAATGGGAATTTTTTGAAATCATTTTTCTATGTTTTCTGCAAAAAATGTATAAATCATGTATGATTTAATTTTAGGGTCTAATGAACTCATAATTCCCCAAACTTTTGGTGAATGATTCTTAGGGTCTTGATATGACCCTAGTAAAAATCTTAGCCCAATGGGGGTTGATTAGATTAGGTTTTGGTGTGACCGAAGATTTGTCTCATAAGGGGAAAATTAGGTCAAAAGTGCACTTGGTGGAGTGAGTGACAATTCCTCATCCAAATGTGGTGAAACCTTAGCCACTACCTCAAGGTCACCTAAAGACACCCCACAAGAGATTTAGGATTGTTTGGGGTGGAGATACCCTAAGACCCTAGTGTAGGCCCTAGAGTTGAGGTTTGGGGCCTAGTGAAGGACATTGGTCCAAATGTCCTTGGATTGTCATGGAAATTGGTTGATGAGTTCTTAGGGTGAAAATAAGCTCTAAAAAATTGTTTTAGGATTTTTAGGAACTTATACCCTCTTTAAAATAATTAAGGATAGATTAGGGCATTTTGATTCAATATTTATGAACAAGCTTAAATGACCTTGGATGCTTATGAAATTTGGGCAGTGAACTTATTTGGATGATGTTGTTCCCTAAATATTTTATTATGAATTTTTGATTAATATTCATAGTGTTTTATTCATAAACCCTATGTTTGACTTAATCACAAGATAATTATTTTAGGGTTAATTGCTTACTGAAAAATTATGAAATTTGGTCAGGGGATATTTTAGGACACCATCATGCTCTATGAATTTTTATAAAATTATTGGAAGAATCTTCATATAGGATCTTTCACAAGTACCCAATGTTGAATATTTTTAATTAATTTATTTATATGACCAAATTGAGTTAGCAAATCATAAATTTTGGTATGTAGACTTTTCTGGTCATATTTATCATCTAGTAATTTTCTCATAATTTTTGGATGGTTGGTTTCAATTTTTCTATAATACCCTAATATTGTGGCTAATTACCCAATAATTTGTTGAAGGTCAAATTCTTTTTGGAAAATTGGGATTTTTGATATTTACTATTATTTTGATGTTACTAATTTGTAATAATTTTTTTGAGGACATACCTAGTCAGAAAAGTGTTCATGGTGTTCAAATCATAGGTGGCCTGATTTGCAGAAAATATAATAAATAGCAAATAATTTAGGAAAATTATAATCTTCTGGATTTATTCATAAAGTATCATGATAGACCCACAATAATATTCTTAGCTCATTTGGATGTTTATTTGGAAGGTAAACATTCTTGCACATTATATAGTCCATTAGGTCTGCACACAACAAACTGTAGAATTAGAGAAATATGTGAACCTTGGTATAGGGTAGTTGGTGCACCTAGTGTGGTTGAGAATGAATAAGGTCACCAATGGAAGGTAGGTTGTGTGAGCCCGATTGTGTAAGGGCAGAGTTGTGCTCGGGATTGACGGTGGACCGTCCTTCTTTGGAGAGGGAAAGTCTAAATATGATTAGAGCTAGTTCAAGAGTAATGATAACAAATTGGGACATGGGTAGATACCAATAATAATAAGTACCTTGCGAAAGGGAGCATTGGGATTCAACCCATCGTAATTTCTAGTGCTCTCGAGAGCCCTTCACAGGGAATGCCCTAGGCAGTCCAAGGTTAACCTTAATCCATAAGATTAAAATGTCAAAGCGAAATTAGTAAATACTAGGGCTCCACTTTCACTCACTCTGATGACTCGGGATATTGGCTTGGTTTCATTCTCCGGGTGTTAGGCTCGGTGGTTGTGGAAATGGGCAAGTTAGTTCGGGGAGTCGGTGGCTTGGAAGGTAGTTGTAACAAACAGGTTTGTCCGGGGAGTTTATGGCTCAGAAATGCATGGTTGCTTGTGAATAAAGTGGTGGGCCTTCGATATTAGATGGTCGACCGCACTGACATCAATACGTTGACTCGACAAGTGTGGTTATAACTTAGCTAAGGAAAAGACTGGTGGTTTTGCCAACGAAGTACGCAGGAGCTTCGCAGTTGTGTTCTTCGCGTTGAGACGTACGTAAGGGCTAGGCCTGGTAGTGCGGTTACCCTCCTAGGAGTGGGGTGGCCTGACCCACTATCTCCGTTGTCTACTATGGAGGCTCCTGGGAGGGAAGCTAGCTTCCAAAATGGGGGAACTAAATGTCTGTGTGCATAGAGTTGTGTGTGTGTGTGTTGCACTTACATGAATCATGGCATAACATATCACTACACACATACCAACATATAACCTGACACCCCATCGTATAAACTAGTATGAGATAGCTTATACGATGGGAGTCTTGCAAAATACCCCTTAACTTATAAGTTTGTATGAGCATTCTTATAAGTTAAGGTTACTTATTGCATAGCTTATTTTACTTGTACTTTTACTATATATAGTGATGGAGACGATGCTGATGCGGCCGCGGATCCCCGCCATAGAGAGTTCGTGGATTGAGACGGTCGTTGCCACAAGCTTGAGGATGGGAGTCTACCATGACATTTCTTCGCCAACGCCGCCACCGCTACATGTTTTGCTCGACGTCCGCCGCCGCCAATAAATGAAATATATAATTATAAATTACATAATTATAATTATATATTTTATCATTTATATTTTAGCATTTTTATTTCCAAGCATTTCATTATTATTTTAATTTCATGTAATGATGGGTGCCTATAACCATCAAGAGTATTTTAATTTCATGCATTTAATTTTTGCATTGTTTTATTTCATGATGGGTGCATTTAACCATCATAGTATCATTTTGAATTTTGAATTTTGAATTGGAGGATATGGAGTGGTGTAAGCCTATATATAGGCCATGATATTTGTCATATTGTTTAGAGATGAATGAAATTGAAAACCCTAAATTCTATTGAGAATTCTCCCTCCCCCATGGCAAAATTCGGCCACCACCTTCCTCCCTCTTTCTCTTGGCTGCCGCCCTCCCCCTCTCTACCTCTCCAAGTTCCTCCTCCTCTCCTCCTCTCCCTCCCGACATACTTGGGCATATATAACCCTGTTCCAGCAATTCTTGTAGTTGAACTTTCAGTTCCGCCATTTCCTTTGGCGCTACACGAAATGGCAAGCGGGCCACAGGTTTTGCACCTGACACCAACTCAATAGAGAAGTCAATCTCTCGCTAGGGTGGTAACCCCAGAAGCTCCTTCAGAAACACATCAACATACTCCGACACAATTGTAACATCACTCACACTGGCTTTTGGCTCAACAACCTGTACAAACGTTAAGAATAACTCCGCACCCTTCTGAACAGCTTTGACGACTTGGAGAGAAGACATCGACAATTTTCTCAATCCTCGCATACCAACAAATTTCATCTTTGGCTCGGCATTTTGTCGCAATGTGATCTCCTTTGAATTGCAATCGATAAAGGCACGGTGCTCTGAGAGACAATCCAAAGCAAAGATCACATCAAATTTAGATATCGGCAGTACAGATGCTTCCAATCCAAAATCCCGACTTCCTATTCATACCTCTACAAAGCAAGTCCTATCTGCATGCATCACACATCTGTTCAGTAATAACACCTTCACACTATTTACCATCATACGAATCGACACTCCGATCCGTGACACGAAGTCCACAGATAGAAATGAATGTGAAGCACCCTTATCAAATAGTGCTCTCGCCAGATAGTCCAGAATCAGGACAAAGCTGTCACAACCCGCATTTTCTCCGCATTAACGGGGTATATCAGAGTAAGGAGAAGACACGAGTCATGATGCCATGTCAGCAGGGGATAACTGCAGACGCTCAGGCGGACGCCATCTAAACACTTCTTTTAGAAAATATATACGTTAATTAATGGAAAACCAGTTATAGTTAAGCAGTTAGCCATATCCCTCGACTCAGTGGATCAACTAGTCCACGAATAAAAATATAGTTATACGCTGCGGAAAAATACTTTATTTAGGTTGATTTTAAACACCCTACATGAGTATAAATGTCCTCGAAGGACAACTCATGATATGCATAACTCTAGATTTATAATAAGTATAGGAAAGAGTCTTTACGCTATCCAGAAAGTAGTGGATTAGTTTTGAAATAGATGACATGCATGGTACACTAATAGTAAGGTTTTATAAATTAAAAATATCTAACATGCAGCCCTAGCATAAAATGTCCCAGAGAACAAGTAATCCAAATAATCAGAAGGGAAACAAATAGCAGCTAGCAAAGTGTCCCAAAAGCATCAACAACTTTATGAGCATCAATAATCTGACACGAACCCACATAATACAAAAGTATGTCTGAACTAGGTAATGTAAACTAAAATAACAAACTACCTCGCAAAGGTAAGGTAAAAACCACAGCCAACAATGCTGCTCAGGAACTCCAAAACCAGCTCCACTACCTGCTACCGCTCTAAACCTAAGGCATTCCAAAGACAAAACACCTCAGTAAGAATGTACAAGTGATGACAGAAATTTAATCAAAAGAAAACACGGGTCATAAGGGGTACCAACCCAAGACCAAAAGTACTGGAGTAGAGTACAAAAGTAACGTACCCAAAATCAGAAAATAGAACTTACGCAAATTGTCATGTACATCAAACTACACCAGATGCCTAGGCCTAAAAGGTGGAAAACATGATTAAATCATAAGAAAGAATTCACATGACTTTATTAGCCACATGTGGTCAACTCTACCCAAAAAAATACGGGCGAGATGGTCACTCATCCGGACACACCCTCACAGACATAATATCCGTCTAACTGCGGGGGAGACTCATACACTCCACCATTCACCGCAGACGCCCCAAACACCTGGTAGAGTTCTACAAGGTACTAATAAAGGGATCAAACATTGCGGCGGTGGTTTCATCCACTAACACTCGCAACGAAGAAAACCATGATATAACCAACATTGCGGCGGTGGTTTTATCCACTAACACCCGCAACAAGGGAAACCATGATATAATTCTCAAGACTTGGCACATCAGATTCAACTAAACATTGCTAGATTGGAAACGGTTGATCAACCTCTAGGGGAGGATACATAACATTAAATAAATTCTATCTCGTCCTACATGGTAGATAAGAGATGATTAAACGATAAAGATTCAACCATGACAATTGAAAGTTATTTAACTTAAGGTTAGATAATCACCTAGTGGGTGGGGGTGAATAGGTGTTTGAGGTTTTCTTAGTGATTTTGCTGATTTCTAAGATGATCTATCTAGAGCTTATCCTTAGCACCTGCAATAAATCAGAAAACAAGCACACAGTAAACACACAAAGATTTATAGTGCTTCCCAAATTGGGTACATCCAATTTCCCTCCCACCTATCAAACTTATTTATTGGACTAGGAACAACTCCACCAATATGCTTCTCAGAGCTTACACCTCAGGCCCTCAGCCTTATACACAGATTCTTCATAGAATACAAACTCAGAACAACAATGCTGCTCCTACCTCAGAGCCCTGTAGATCTCTTACAGTACAGTGATCCACTGGTCACCTACCTCAACCTTATTTCTAAGGCCTACAACTCAGGCTCTTTGAAAGAATTAGTGTCTAACCACCTAGGGGGGGGGGGTAAATAGGTGTAATTCCTGATTTTCTTTTAAGGTAGAAAAGCTGTTTAGTTAACTAATAATAAAATGCAAATTCTACTGCTAACATAGCACAGCAATCACAGAAACAATCAATCACAGAGTGCACACAGTTTTTATAGTGGTTCCCCAAGGTCTGGGTACATCCACTTTCCCCCTTCGCCTATCTAGCAGTGTACGAGATTCGGCCTAACTTCTGCACTTCATCTCAGATCCTCAGATCTTATAACTCAGAACCCCAAACAAGTCTCCTACAACTCAGGCAAACTGCCCTACCTCAGCCTTCAAAAAGGCCTACACTCAGAGATCACAATCTCCTACAACTCAGGCTCACAACCCTACCTCAGCCTTCAACAAGGCCTACCACTCAGAGAATTTACTATCCTACATACAGCCTTTATAAAACAGGCTTACAGTCTCAGATCTATAAAAATCCTACAAAAATTTGATTTAACAAAGTGAATAACCACCACCCTGACAAAGAGAGAATGGATGGATGGCTTCTTGATCAGTTCGTGGAAGAACTTGATGGCAGAGATCAACCTCTCTTAGCTTTCTTCAAAGGTTCTTGAATCTGAACTCAGTATGGTTGAATCTCCTGAGAAGTTGATCTTCAATCAGCTTCTGACTTGAGATTCAGATCTCAATCTGAATCTTTCTTGTAAGCCTTTATAAAACAGGCATACAGTCTCAGATCTATAAAAATCCTACAAAAATTTGATTTAACAAAGTGAATAACCACCACCCTGACAAAGAGAGAATGGATGAATGGCTTCTTGATCAGTTCGTGGAAGAACTTGATGGCAGAGATCAACCTCTCTTAGCTTTCTTCAAAGGTTCTTGAATCTGAACTCAGTAGGGTTGAATCTCCTGAGAAGTTGATCTTCAATCAGCTTTTGACTTGAGATTCAGATCTCAATCTGAATCTTTCTTGGCAGCCTGGTTCAGCAACTGCACTTCTTAGATGGAGCTCTCTCTCTCCAACTTCTTAGATCTTCTGTCGAAGGTCTTCTTCTTTTTGTGTTGTTAGATATCTGTGTAATCTTCAATAATTCATCTCTTTTCTGTTGAAGGAGTAAGCCTTTATATAGTCTTCCTCCATGGTAACCGGCTGAACCGGTTTCTAACAACCTTTTGACATCTCTGACAGTAGTAGTTGACCGGTTAGAAATGGCAGCTGTCAAGTCATCCAGTCACTTCTTGAAATCATTGTCTCTGTCTGAAAGTGTCGAGACTGAACTTCATTATGTGTCGACACAAGTAGACTAAGTGTCGACACAAGTGAACTAAGTGTCGACACATGCCTTGGTGGTGTCGACACAACTCCTTTTGTTGTTGTAACAGCTTCTCGACACTGCTTCTTTAGAATGTGTCGACAATGATTCTGTGTGTCGACACAAGCCTTCTTTTCTTTAACTTTGTTGAAACTTGCTGTGTGTCGACACATCACTTTTGTGTCGACACAAGTACTTCTTTACTTTAACTTTGTTGAAGCTTTGCTGTGTGTCGACACAAGTCCTGTGTGTCGACACAGTTGATGTTGACAAATACTTTTGTGTGTCAACACTGCCTCTATGTGTCGACACATTTGATGTCGACAAAGTATTCCGATGTGTCGACACTGCCTTTTGGTGTCGACACAGATGATGTCGACTTTGCTTCTTTATGTGTCGACACAGCCTCTTGGTGTCGACACAGTTGATTCTGGTGTCGACTCAGCCTTTCCAAGTGTCGACACAATTAACTCTAAGTGTCGACACAACTTTTCTCCAGTGTCGACACAAGTCTTCATAAGTGTCGACACAGCTTCTCTAGGTGTCGACACATTGACTTAGAAATTTTTCTGCATTTCCTGCAATTACTTAACCTGCACATATAAACTCAAAACATATCAAATATACCTTGATGTATATTATTGAGTAGGGTGAGGTTTCTTCAAATCTGGTACACATTTTCCAATGTACCCAACAATCTCCCCCTATTTGGAGAAGTCATAACCCTTAGTCAATGATATACACCATTCATAACAAATACATATTATGATGTATAACAACATTATATGACAGGGTAAATACTTAAAACAAAACATAAAAGATATTTCATCACAGAATTAGTATGCTATCACAATGAGCATTCATTATAGTTTTGTTTCAACTTCCAATACTTTCTTTAACAAAAGTTTACATAGATTTTAACACAAAAGATTACAATGTTATAAAATCTAGTAAAACTAATCTAAGGCTGCTCTGGATCCTTTATGACAATGCCCTTGCCTGATTGAATCTTGGCTTGCACAGGAACATCAGTGTCATCAGCTGGCTTCTTGCCCTTTTGATCTTTATTCTTTAGCTCTTCAGCCCTTATCGTTTGTCTTTTAAAATAATGATAAGGCTTTGAGAAATATTTGCTAGGCTCCTGTGCATTAGGAGGTAGCTTCCCAAGTTTTGCCTTCCTTCTATACTGTACAATAGCTTCTTGCCCGACTTCATGTTTTCTCCATTCTTGTTCAGAGTACCATTTGCCCCTCTCTAGGGTATTGTCCTTTGCAGCTTTCCAAGCAGTTAGTATAATATTTCTAGAAGTAGGACTCCACTTCTCAAAATCTGGCTTTAACTCAGCCTGTTCTCTGAATCTCTTCTTTGACAATAGAGCTTCTTGCTCTTTCAAAACTACCTCTGACACAGACTTATCTACTTTCTCTATGATCACATTTTGAGCACATTCTGGATGGTTGTACATGGACTGTACTTCTTGATGTATCATCTCAAAATCTGCTGGAGGATAGATAACTTGGGCAACTTCAGCTTGCTCAGCACCAAAATGTGCAGGATGCACTCTAGATTCAGCCACATTATCATCATCACAAAGGTGTGGATATCCAAGTGTAGCTCTGATGCTATTGAAAATCAATTTAGCATTATCAGATCCAGCTTTGATTAATACTCTCTCCCCCTTTATGACTTCTCTGGCAACATGATCTCTGAGATCATCTTTCTGAAATCTGACCTGTCCATCCATAAAATTGACACCATCTTTATAGAAGGCCTTTAATTTCATTAGCTGGCCAGAAATAGTCTTTTGAGAATCTGTAATAGCAGTTTTGACAGCAGTTATTCCTTCTTATAATTGTTTATCAAATTCTGTCTTGTCTGTAGCCCTTGCTGCAGTCTGTGCAGTAGTAATATTCTTTAGCTCTGTTATAATTGCATTATGGGATGCAGTCAGATTATCATTCATTCTAATCTGATTTTCTAAGACATAGCCCTGCTTCACTGCTATATCATCCACTTGAGTCTTGATTTTCTCTTGGTGTGTTGCAAGAAAAACCACAGCATTTCCACCCTTGTGGAAACAATCAGTCATTTCTTTCTTATTTTGATTCACTTCAAATCTTATAGATTTTATATTTATAGCCAAGGAGAGTTGTAGATATTTATGTGTCTCATCCATATACTTCTCCAAGGCAATCCTTTGCTCATCTAACTTGACTTGCAAGGCCACCAACAATGAGTTGTAATCAGCTGTTGGGGCAGGTTGTGGAGCAACAATTTATAAGCCTTCTTGTAGCTCTAGCTTCTCCTTTTGAAGACCAGTAGCTTCCTCTTCTTAGCTCTTAAAGCTTCTTCATCCTCAGATGCTGAGGTACTAGCTATGTCAACTCTATCTTTAGGACTATGAGGCAAGTCCTGTGCAGTCTTAGGTAGCTCCCCCTGAGTCCTTTCCTTCTCAGTTTCAGTTCTAATTTGCTCCTCCTCATTTCTTGCAGTCTCCTCATGAGACCTTACATGCTCCCCCTCAAGGTTAGCTTGGTCCTCCTCAAGAGCAATTTTCTCCTCCTCAAAACCAGCATGCTCCCCCTCAATATTAGCTTGCACTAAATCAGGAAACAACTCTTCTAAGGTAAACTCTTGTTGAGTAGGATCTTAAGGTAATACAAACTCAGGATCATTATCAGCAGCATATGTATCTACCATGACAACATCTTGTGGTTGACTGTGTAGTTGTGTTTGCTGGTCAACATCAATCAAAAAGTCAGTTAGTGTCTCATCTTTATCAATAAGAATTGATTGATTCACCTCTTGAATTACCTCAAGGATTGTCTGTGTAGCCATCTCACTCACTAGGTGGGTTGGCTCTTCCTCAATATGAGGCTCCCCCTGCACTTGTGCTTCATCTGCAGGGTCTTGTGCAGGAATCTCTTGGGCTGTAGATTTCTCAGGAACCTCATGTCTTTCCTCATCAGGCATGTCCTTATGTTGGAACACCCTATTACTGATTTGGGTCAGGATCAATATGTCTCTTAGGAAACCTATTTTGACCTCATTATATAGATCTAAAGGTCAAGTAGAATTGAGTCTAAGGGTTAGTAGTTAGGTTTGAAAGCTGCCCTCAAGACCAAGTTTTCTTGTTTTGGAGAACAAGTCATTTCGTCGAGCTCAGTACGACGAATCGTCGAACTCCATTCGACGATCGTTGAGCTCACTTCGACGAATCATCGAACTCCATTCGACGATCGTTGAGCTCACTTCGATGAAACGTCGAACTCCATTCGACGATCGTTGAGCTCAACTTCAGCAAGTCGTCGAACTCCATTCGACGATCTTCGAGCTCAGATCGACGATCTTAACTCCAGTTTGATTCTCTATCTCTGAGCTCAGTTCGATGATAGTTGAGCTCAAATCGACGATCTCTGTTTTTATCTAAGTCCAAATCTCTGAGCTTAGTTCAACGATAGTGGAGCTCAGTTCGACATTTTTCTGAAGAGTTTAATGATTTTAAAGATTCAAATTCAGACAGTTGAGGAATTATTGTCAGCATTTAATTCAGAGATCTTGTAGCCGTTTTTAATTAATCTGGAGCAAGTTTCAAGGAATTATCAAGGAATGTTTTATTGGACTTTCCTCCAGAAGACAAAAGCAATTAAGGAAGTCATTTATGACAGGCCAACAGCTATCTTGGATAGTGGATCATTTCTATTCAGACAAAAGGAATAAAAGATTAGATTTTTCATTCCTGCTCAAGAAGAACAAGAAGTTAGACAAATATTCTCTGCAACAACTCTTACAACATCAACAACAATTACAGAGAGTTGTAGACATTCTCAGTATCAAGATTCATACAAGAGCACATCCAAAGGAGATCAACTAACTGAAATTTTCAGATCTCTCTTGATTCAAGTGTTGAAAGGCCATCGTCATTCAAGACTCCAGACACCTCACATTTCAGTTGTTGCTGAAATCATCATTTGCTGGAGATAAAATCATTTGAAGGCCTATCACCCTACTGCAAAGCTTCACTTCCTGAACAACTCAAGATCTCAGGGGAAGCTTTGACAACATCCACTATCTTCTCTCTGACTGTTGACAGAGAAGATCTTCTCATCCCTCTCTCTCTCTCTGCTATAAAGGGTTTTTCAAACTCCCTTTAAAAGTTTGTGATTGGTTTCTGAGACCTTATCAAAACTCAGTGGTGGCAAGACACCTGATCAAAAAATCTGGTTTGGTTTTTGAGCACCTTATCAAAAGCTCATTGGTACCCAGGACACCTAATCAACTCATCCTGCAGTGGATTGCTACCTATGGTGGTAGAAGAGTGGGTGTACCTAGGTTGATTGGGGAACCACTATAGCTCCTTGTGTCATCTGGTTGCTTACTTTATTTTTTGTTTCTGGTTGTGGCTTGTGATTACTTTGTGATTGCTTCTTGTTTAGATTACTTTATATTATTTGCTTTCCTGTTCACTTAGGATTACAACAATTGTTGTAAAAATTTTTTAGCAAGCACCATACTCTATTCACCCCCCTCTGGAGTATATCAGATCTAACTTGCACTTTCAATTGGTATCAAAGCGAGGTTTGTTAAAAATACCACATCTTCCAGGTTGGTTAAAAATACCACATCTAAGTGGTTGCACAGGCTAACACCTGAACCCAAAGATTTCTAGTTAGATCTGTGTTAAATTTTCTCAACGTGGTCAGCAAGATAGCCCAAACACCAAATTAATATCTTCGGAACTACCCAGTTCGCACGCTGAACCGCGGAAACCCAAGGACTAGAGGTTGCACCCAACAAAACAATGGAAGCACAAGAAGATCATATTATGCATTCACTTCATTACAATCCGAGACATACATAGCGAGACATGATTTCGCTAGTATTACAGCTGTAAACAGAAAGAACCAAAAAACAAGCCGGGCGGACAGAACTCCAGTCCGCCGAGACCGCGAGGTCGCCGAGACCGCCGAGACCGCCCAAGCTATGCTGCAATCCGCCGAATACCACGGAGTCCGCCGAGACCGCGAGGTCGTGCGGACAGACCATTATTCGCCTCCTGCTGAACCCGAACTGAGGAACTCCCCTACCCGCCTGAAGCCGGCGGACAGGTTATTGAAGCTGGGAAAGTTGAAACAGAACTGACAAGCCGCAGAGCGACCTCCTGCTGAGTCCGCAGAGACCGCACACTTCCAAGCACTGACCGAAGTCACAGCCAAGCTCCTGGCTCCTTGAAGTTATCCGCGCGACCTGCACACAGCAAACCGTCAGCCTGAAACAATCCGCGCGGACTGAAAAACACAGACCGCAGCACTCGCCCAACCCAATTTACTGTTCACTCACGTTACTTCTGGTTACTGTAGATGTGCCAGGGGGGTCCTATTTATAGGCCAGGTGAGGAGTGTGGTCACCGCCCATGAGATAGCAACACCGCCCCAGCCCGCGCGAACACAAAACCACTGTCCGCTCAGTCCGCGAGGACTTAGCCAGTCACCAAGGGAAACCGCCAGGAGCAAGGCAACCATTGACGAACCCTCTCCAGTCCGCCCAAGCTAAGCGGACAAGGCACCAGCCCGCAAAGCTCCAACTGCTTCAGGACAGCACCCTCTTCAATGGCAGTCCACACCAAACCGAGGCAGTCCGCAAGACCCACACCTCAATCCGCCACAAGTCCACGACCAAAGGCAAACAGCAACAGTCCGCCCGGTCACAGCGGACTTGGCGGATACGGCGGACACCATGAACTTGACACCAAGTGTGACCAAGTCCAAAACCATCAAGGGTCAGTGCGAGCATGGCGGACACAAAGTCCCGTCCGCCAAACACCCTAGCACAGACCGCAACCAGTCCGCGAGCTCCTCGCACTTGTCCAACGCAGCAGCACCAAGCCGGACTCCAAACATCAGTCCGCCAACCGGTCTCCACAGCAAGACCTGCTGTAACACCTGAGCTCGACAAGGCCTCAGCCAAGCTCAAGGCCCAGTCCGCAACAGCCCCAACCGCGGACACACCAGTCCGCAAGGCTTCCCGCGAACTCGAACCAACCCGCCAACAGCGCAAGCTAGCACCCGCGGCCTCTGAGCAATGCATCAGTCCGCAAGCCTCTCTATCCGCAGATACCAGGCCGCACCAAACCGCGGACTCCATGCAACAACCCGCTCAACACAGCCGGCTTCCACCAGACTTCTCACCAGGCCGCAACCTCAGTCCGCCCAGTCCGCCCAGTCCGCCAAAGCTGTCCGCCCAGGCCGCGCGGCCTGTCCCGTCACCCACTTCCACTTCACAAATTTCAACACTCCCCCTCGAAGTGAGAAGTGGTGACCAAGCCCAGCAAGCTGCGCAAGCGTTCAAAGGGCCCCTTCGACAGCGGCTTCGTGAAGATGTCAGCAAGATTATCTTCACTCCGAACATGCCCGACCAGCAGAGACCCCTCCAACACCTTCTCCCTGATGAAGTGGTGATCAATCTCTATATGCTTGGTCCTGGCGTGACACACTGGATTGTTTACCAGTTTGAGAGCACTCTCATTGTCACCCCGGAGTAAAGTAGGCCCTTGCACTTCTTCATGAACATCCTCTATGAGTCTCCTCAACCAAACGGCTTCCCGAGCAGCCAAGGCCGAAGCCTTATACTCCGCCTCTGTGGTTGAAACCGACACCGAGTCCTGCTTCTTGCTACACCACGAGATGCTAGCTGAACCGCAAGTGAACACATAACCTGAAGTAGACCTTCGATCATCCGAATCACCGCCATAGTCAGCATCCGTGTACCCGAGCAATGCAAACTCCGCATCCCTTCCATAGAGGAGTCCCATCTCAGAAGTCACCTTGACATACTTCAAAATTCCCTTCGCCGCCACTAGATGAGATTGCCTTGGTTCAGCCATATACCGACTTACTCGGCCAACAGCATAAGCTATATCCGGCCTTGTAATCGTCAGATAGATCAAGCTCCCAACAAGAGCCCTGAACACCAAGGGATCATTAAGCACCCTTCCCTCATCTCGTCGAAGCTTCAGCCCAGATTCCAGTGGAGTAGAGCACTTCTTCCCTTCGCCCATGCCAAACCGCTTCACAATACGATCAGCATACCCTTTCTGGCTAATGAGAATCCCGCACTCCTTCCTCTCCACTTCCAGACCAAGAAAGTGATGCAACTCTCCCAAGTCTTTCATCTCGAAGCGTATAGCAAGCTCTCCCCTGAGCCTTGCTACTTCCTCCTCCGAGTTCCCTGTGATGATCATATCATCCACATACAGCAGGACCAAGACTCTTAGCTCTCCCTTCTTCTTGACGAACAAGCTAGAATCCGAGTTAGACGCCAGGTATCCACAGAACTGCAGGTACTCTGCAATCTTCCCATACCACGCTCGAGGAGCTTGCTTCAACCCATAGAGAGCCTTCCTGAGTT
Organism: Platanthera guangdongensis; assembly: GCA_039583875.1. NCBI lineage: Eukaryota > Viridiplantae > Streptophyta > Magnoliopsida > Asparagales > Orchidaceae > Platanthera > Platanthera guangdongensis. Next base: position 12,999,076 of record CM077165.1, read on the forward strand.
TGCAGACATAGTCCGGATGCTTCTCAGAGACGAAACCAAGCGGCTGATCCATGAAGATGTCCTTGTCAATCTCTCCGTAAAGAAAGGCATTCTTCACATCGAGTTGCCACAACCTCCATCCCTTGCAAGCAGCCAAGGCGATCACCACTCTTACAGACGTCATCTTCGCAACTGGACTGAATGTCTCCTCATAGTCTTCTCCATACTGCTGTGAGAATCCTCTAGCGACCAGGCGAGCCTTGAACCGATCAATGCTCCCATCAGCCTTCTTCTTCAACTTATACACCCACTTGCAAGTAACCGGAGTAATGCCATCAACCTTGGGCACAAGGTCCCAGGTTTCATTCTTCTTCAGAGCATCAATCTCTTCCTTCATGGCACCTTCCCACTCCTTCACTCCAGTGGCCTCGTTGAAGCTTGCAGGCTCTCGCTCATCCAGAGGACCTGCAAAGAAACAGGAGACAAAGCTCACTGCATTCCCATCACAGTACCGAGCCGGTGGCTTAACCACCCTCTTCGATCTCCGAAGACATGGCTCCTTGCTCACGGCTTCCGTTGCTTCTTCAGGCTCCACTCCTACCTGGGGCAAGCATTGAGCAGTGCTCCCCCTGCTTCCTGAGCCAGAAGGCTCAGCCTCGGAGTTCGAAGCAACAGGAGCTGCTGGAGAAACAGCAAGCTCCTCTTCCAAGCCTTCAGCAGCCTCCACCGGTGCTTCCTCAACCTTGCTACTTCCGGTAGGCTCCACCGAGCCACCTCCATATGACGTCAGCTCGTCAAAGACAACGTCTCTTGACACCACGAACTTCTTCGTCACAGGGTCCATGCACTTCCATCCCTTCTTCCGCTCATCATAGCCAACAAAGACAAGTTTCCTTGCCTTCGCATCCAGCTTTGTCCGTGAAGCATCCGGGACATGCACGTAGCAAGTTGAACCGAACACCCGAAGGTGTCCAACACTCGGCTTCTCCTTCAGCAACAGCTCAATGAGCGTCTTCATGTTGATAGGGCTGAGTGGCATCTGGTTGATAACATATGCAGCACAAGACATTCCCTCCGCCCAAAAGGACCTCGGGATATCTTTCACATGCAGCCAGCATTTGCATGTTTCCGTCAAATGACGGATCTTCCGCTCCGCTACCCCATTTTGTTGTGGAGTGTGAGCACATGTAAGCTCCCGTTGGATCCCGTGCTTCCTGCAGAAGTTAGAAAACTCGGAAGAGACAAACTCTCCCCCGTTATCAGTTCGAAACTTCTTAATCCGCAAGCCAAGCCGGCCTTCTACCAACTCCTTGAACTCCACGAACAAACGGAAGGCATCCGACTTCTCCTTTAAGAAGTACACCCAAGTATACCTTGAGTAGTCATCAACCAAGACAAGCATGTATTTGCTTCCACCAAGGCTGGCAGTAACAGTCGGTCCCATCAGGTCGCCATGAATACACTCCAATGGTTTCTTGCTCCTTGTTTGAGATTTATCAAACGGAAGGCGATGTGCCTTACCGTATTGACAGCCCGCACAAACATGCCCATCACCAAAGGAGGACAACATCGGCAACCCCCTCACCAGACTTCTACTCGCCATTGCCTTCAGCTTGTCCATGCCAACATGCCCCAGCCTCTCATGCCAGATAGCCGCACTATCATTGGCCCTCATCTTATCAACATAGGCACTGGTGGAAAGAACAAACAAGTTCTTCACCCTCCTCCCAACATGAGCAACATCAGCCTTTACCGCTGATACGTTGCGAAGGAACCTCACGTCTGTTGGCCCAAACAGAACGTGATACCCAGCGTCCACCGCGTTGGTCACCGAGAAGAGGTTCTTCTTCATGCCCGGCACGTGATACACACTCCTTAACGTGAGTGGCCCCTGATCACTACCCAAAGACACGACCCCCTCCTTCTCTACTGCATAAACAGTATTATCAGCAGTGATAATAGCTTCATTACCTGAGTAAGCCTGCATGGAGGTGAACTTCGACTTGTCTCCGGTGAGGTGATGACCACACCCGGAGTCGACGATCCACTCGCTGTTGAAGTCCTCAACAGATAAGGCCCGGACACAAGTGCCCGTCATGAAAGCTCCTCCCCATTCTGCTTCTTCACTTCGTGAGCAAGCTTCCTCCTTTCCCGCAGCATGCCCAGGCTGCAGTTTGACCTTGCAGTCCCGCTTGAAGTGCCCTCGCTGATGACACCGGTAGCACTTCAGATTCTTCTTCCAGTCCTTAGGAGCATTGCTCCTCTCCGGCGGATATGAAGTTGAAGTCTCCTTCTCAACAGCGGCCTGCACCTTCTTCTTCTTCTTCCCTTCCCATCCCTTCTTCTTGCCTGAGAAGAGAGCCTCGCTGCCTTCCTGATTCAGATTCACTCCAGCCATCTGCCTTGCTAAGCTCTCCTGCGAGGCAAGCAGATTCTCCAGCTCCAGCAGAGACGGTTGAGTAGCCCACCCTTGAACAGACGTAACAAAGGCCACATACTCCTTCCGCAAGCCGCGGAAAATGTGCCTTTTCATCTTTGCCTCAGAGATAGGCTCATCAGGATCCAGCGCCGACAGCTCAGCACACAAGCTCTTCATCTTTAAGAAGTACCTGGAGATGGAAAGGTCTCCCTGAGTTGCCCTGGCCAACTCATTCTCCAGGAACTGAAGCCGCGCCACATTCTTCCTATTGAACAACTCATCAATGGTCGTCCAAATATCAGCAGCCGACTCACATCCAATGATGTGATCAAACAGTTCCGGAGAGACAGCTCTTTTCAGAACGAACTCTGCCTTAGCATTAGTTCTTCTCCAGAGCCTCACCTGTTCAGCAGTACCGAAAGCAGCAGTTACTTCCTGTCCGTCGTCTCCACCGACGACTTCCCACAGCTCCTCTCCTAGAAGATAACTCTTCATGCACGACTTCCACTTTTTATAGTTAGTCGGCGTTAAGAGTTCAATGCCCAGACCTCTTGCTAAGCTTCCTTCCATTGCGATCACCTGTTGGTACCCTTCAGCAGCCCCGAGCAACAACACAGGTTGATCACCACTCAATCACTGAGTAACAACACTGGCTGACCTCCGCTCACGCAACTGAACCTCCGTAACCTCAGAAACCTGGCTCTGATACCATGTTAAATTTTCTCAACGTGGTCAGCAAGATAGCCCAAACACCAAATTAATATCTTCGGAACTACCCAGTTCGCACGCTGAACCACGGAAACCCAAGGACTAGAGGTTGCACCCAACAAAACAATGGAAGCACAAGAAGATCATATTATGCATTCACTTCATTACAATCCGAGGCATACATAGCGAGACATGATTTCGCTAGTATTACAGCTGTAAACAGAAAGAACCAAAAAACAAGCCGGGCGGACAGAACTCCAGTCCGCCGAGACCGCGAGGTCGCCGAGACCGCCGAGACCGCCCAAGCTATGCTGCAATCCGCCGAATACCACGGAGTCCGCCGAGACCGCGAGGTCGCGCGGACAGACCGTTATTCGCCTCCTGCTGAACCCGAACTGAGGAACTCCCCTACCCGCCTGAAGCCGGCGGACAGGTTATTGAAGCTGGGAAAGTTGAAACAGAACTGACAAGCCGCAGAGCGACCTCCTGCTGAGTCCGCAGAGACCGCACACTTCCAAGCACTGACCGAAGTCACAGCCAAGCTCCTGGCTCCTTGAAGTTATCCGCGCGACCTGCACACAGCAAACCGTCAGCCTGAAACAATCCGCGCGGACTGAAAAACACAGACCGCAGCACTCGCCCAACCCAATTTACTGTTCACTCACGTTACTTCTGGTTACTGTAGATGTGCCAGGGGGGTCCTATTTATAGGCCAGGTGAGGAGTGTGGTCACCGCCCATGAGATAGCAACACCGCCCCAGCCCGCGCGAACACAAAACGACTGTCCGCTCAGTCCGCGAGGACTTAGCCAGTCACCAAGGGAAACCGCCAGGAGCAAGGCAACCATTGACGAACCCTCTCCAGTCCGCCCAAGCTAAGCGGACAAGGCACCAGCCCGCAAAGCTCCAACTACTTCAGGACAGCACCCTCTTCAATGGCAGTCCGCACCAACCCGAGGCAGTCCGCAAGACCCACACCTCAATCCGCCACAAGTCCACGACCAAAGGCAAACAGCAACAGTCCGCCCGGTCACAGCGGACTTGGCGGATACGGCGGACACCATGAACTTGACACCAAGTGTGACCAAGTCCAAAACCATCAAGGGTCAGTGCGAGCATGGCGGACACAAAGTCCCGTCCGCCAAACACCCTAGCACAGACCGCAACCAGTCCGCGAGCTCCTCGCACTTGTCCAACGCAGCAGCACCAAGCCGGACTCCAAACATCAGTCCGCCAACCGGTCTCCACAGCAAGACCTGCTGTAACACCTGAGCTCGACAAGGCCTCAGCCAAGCTCAAGGCCCAGTCCGCAACAGCCCCAACCGCGGACACACCAGTCCGCAAGGCTTCCCGCGAACTCGAACCAACCCGCCAACAGCGCAAGCTAGCACCCGCGGCCTCTGAGCAATGCATCAGTCCGCAAGCCTCTCTATCCGCAGATACCAGGCCGCACCAAACCGCGGACTCCATGCAACAACCCGCTCAACACAGCCGGCTTCCACCAGACTTCTCACCAGGCCGCAACCTCAGTCCGCCCAGTCCGCCCAGTCCGCCAAAGCTGTCCGCCCAGGCCGCGCGGCCTGTCCCGTCACCCACTTCCACTTCACAAATTTCAACAATCTGCTTATTTTGATTTTGTTATTAGAATTACTTCTTCACAAAACATGGCCCAAAACAAAGATTATGCTAGCACCAGACCTCCAGTGTGCAATATATCCAAGTTTGTACTTTGGAATGAAAGGATTAGACTCTACTTGAATTCTATTGATGAGGACATCTTCAATTCTGTTTTGACAGTGTGTCCAAGACTTCCAGAGAACACAAGTACAAATGCTGTTCCACCTCCTTCAGGAACAGATACAGAGATCAAGAAGTGGAAAGTAGCAGATGCAAAGGCTATGAATATCTTAGCCCAGACTATGTCTGATGACATTTTCAAAAAGGTAGCTGAATGCAACTCAGCAAAGGACATCCGGGACAAGCTATCTGAAATAGTCTTAGGATCTGCTGATGAAAGAAAAGACAGAAGATCTCACCTCATAACCTAATATGAGAACTTCAAGAAAGGAGAAGCTGAGTCAGTATCAGAAATGTATAATAGACTCAGCCTGATAGTCAATGAACTGAAGACTTTGGATAAAGAGATCTCATTGACTGAGCTAAATGACAAAATCCTAATGTGCTTCCCAAGCACTTGGGACTCAAGGATCTGGCCAATCAAGGATGCCAGAAGTCTCAATGAGATCACAACAGAAGCTCTCTTGGGCAAGCTCAAGTCTTATGAGCTGCTCATTAAGAATAGAGAAGAAGAGCAGAAGGCTGCCTCACCAGCCTCAAGAAAGGAAAAGTCAATAGCTTTCAAAGCCACTGAAGATCAGCCTGAAGACAAGGTCACAGGCAATGATGAGCTACTTAGCTTACTGGCCAAAATATTTTACAAAATGGCCAGAAAGCACTTCATGAAGAGATCATACAAAGAGCATGACAAGCCAAGGTATGATAAATCAAACAATAAAGAAATTATTTGCTTTGGTTGCAGGAAACCAGGCCATATTGTGCGTGACTGTCCAGAGAACAAAAACAAGGACAGAAAGGACAAGAAAGAAAGAAGAAAAGACAAGGACTTCAAGAAGAACAGCAATGACAAACCCTCCTCAAGCAAGAACAAACACACAAGGAAGGGATTTGTTGCTGAATCTTGGAGTGAGACAGAAGAGGAATCTGAAGCTTCATCCAGCTCAAGTGATGATGAGGATGATGCTGAAGAAAAGGAATTCTGCATGATGGCTATCAATGCCTCACAACACAATTCTGATGCAGAAGAGTCAGAGTCAGACTCAGAGACTCAACCTGAAGAAGACCAGGTAATAGACTCTTTTGATTTCAATTCTGAGGACTTTAAGTATGAATTTAAAGCACTATGTTTAGACTTATTAAAATCTGAGAAGGAAATCATTTCTCTTAGAAATCAATTATCTGAACACAGTTCCTTAAAATCAAACAACCTCAAACTCTCTGAAGAGTTGGATTGCTGTAGGGAGCAGATAGCTTCACTGAAAAGTGAGCTATCAGAGGCCAAAAAGCTTGAAGAATCCCTTAATGGGAGAAGCATCAAGCTAATGGACATCACAAGCACAGTGAACTCTAGATTCAACAGTACACTGGGCTTGGGTGCTTCATCCAGCCAACCTATAGTACTAACAACCCCAATTAAGTTTATTTCTGATAAAGGGAAGGGAGTTGTAGAGGTAGCTAGGAAGAATTCTGACTTACCCAAGAAATCAAGTGTTCAACAGAAATCGTCGAACGGAGCTAGACGATCGTCGAATGCAGATCGACGATCTCAGGCAAAATCGTCGAACTCAGGTCGACGATCTCTAAACCCTGAACTCTGCCACAGTCGATCGTCGAACGGAGCTCGACGATCTGACCCAAGATCGTCGAATGCAGCTTAACGATCGTCGAGCGGAGATCAGAGATTTGAAAACTTCTTCAAGGGTAAATCAAAATCCAAACCTAGGGGTCCTTCATCCCAAAGATTTAACCCTTATACAGAATGGATAATACCTCCAAGGAGATATCATCCTGAAGGTTATAAGAGTCAACCAGGGATGTCATTTATTTCTGAATTTAAAGGTTATCAAACTAGGCCCAAGGTAAACTGTGTCAAAAATAAGTAAATTGCTTTATGTGCAGGTGAAGACCTATCCAACATCAAACCAGCAATGGTATTTGGATAGTGGGTGCTCCAAGCACATGACAGGAAGAAATGACAATTTCACATCCTTTAAAGCCAAGCTTGGACCAAAAGTCATATTTGGTGATTCAAACTTTGGACTAACAAAAGGATATGGTGCAGTCCAAATTGGGACAGTCACATTCAAGAAAGTAGGCTATATGGAAGGACTGAAGCACAACTTGATCAGCATCAGTCAGCTATGTGATGAAGGCTACCAGGTGACTTTCAGCAAATCCTTATGCAAGATCAAATCAGAGGACAACACAACTGTGTTGACAGGTAAAAGGAAAGGTAACATTTATTTAGTAGACTTTCTTTCAACAGAAGTAGATATTTGCTTGTTTAATTCTATTTGTAGACCTAATGAGTTATGACATAAGAGACTAGGACATGTAAACCTTAGAACCATTGCTAGGCTATCCAAGGACAACCTTGTTAGAGGACTACCGTCTGGCCCCTACAAGAAGGAACGACTCTACAGGGCTTGTCAATTAGGCAAGCAAACTAAAAATAGTTTCAAGTCACTTAATAAGAGTGATTCACCTAGGATTTTGTATCTGTTACATATGGATCTTTTTGGACCCATTACAGTACAAAGCTTAGGAGGGAAATCTTACACTTTAGTAGTTGTAGATGACTTCTCCAGATTCACATGGGTGTTCTTTCTGAGGAAGAAGTCTGATAACTTTAAATGTTTGACAGAGTTTCTCAAATGCATACAGACTGAGTTCAATACTCACATTGCCCTGATCAGAAGTGATCATGGGACAGAGTTTGATTCTCTTCTTATGCAAGAGTTCTGTCAGAGTGAAGGGATCAGGCATACTTTCTCAGCTCCTAGAACTGCTCAACAAAATGGGGTAGCTGAAAGGAAAAATAGAACCCTTATTGAATCTGCCACTACATTGTTGTCAGATGCTCACCTTCCTTTATCTTTTTGGGAAGAGGCTGTGAACACCTCCAACTATGTGCTGAATAGAAGTTTAATACATAAACTGAAGGGCAAGACTCCCTATGAATTACTCAAAGGGAAGAAACCTAAAGTAGACTATTTTAGAATTTTTGGTTGTATCTGTTATATTCACAATAATGACAAGAAGTATTTAGCAAAATTTCAAGCTAAAGCTGATGAAGGAGTGTTTCTGGGATACTCCATGATCAGTAAGGCTTATAGGGTATATAATAAATCAACTCTCAAAATTGAAGAATCTGTGCATATATTTTTTGATGAATCTAACATGTCTTTCAAGGAGAAGAACACTTATACCATAGAACCTTTGCAGGTACATTCTCTTGCTGAAGACTTGAACAGATTACAAATCATTCAAAAAGAGGAAAGCAATGAAGATGAAGAAGACATTCAACACCTTGAAGAGAAACTTCTTGAAGAGCCAGTTGTTGTACCACAAGAGGAAACAACAACACAGGTTGGTGAACAATCAACACCTCCTGTTGATTTAGTAACATCAAGAGACCATCCAATTTCCCAAGTAATTGGAGACATCTCAGGTGGTGTGCAAACCAGAAATCAGGTCAACCAAAACCTGTTGCACACTTGCTTCCTATCTCAAATTGAACCTCAATCCATTCAAGATGCAGAGCAAGATCCACACTGGATCATTGCAATGCAAGAAGAGTTGCATCAATTTGAAAGGAACAAAGTTTGGGAACTAGTACCAAGGCCTAAGGATCACTCCATTATTGGAACAAAGTGGGTGTTCAGAAACAAGTTGGATGATCAAGGAGTCATTGTAAGGAATAAGGCAAGGCTAGTTGCTCAAGGGTACTCTCAAGAAGAAGGGATAGATTATGACCAGACTTTTGCACCAGTTGTAAGGTTGGAGGTCATAAGAATCTTCTTAGCATATGCAGCACACAAAGGTTTCAAAGTGTACCAGATGGATGTAAAGAGTGCTTTTCTCAATGGAAATATCAAAGAAGAAGTCTATGTCAGACAACCTCCAGGTTTTATCTCTCCAACTCATCCTGATTTTGTTTTCAAATTGCCCAAAGCATTATATGGTCTCAAGCAAGATCCTAGAGCATGGTATGAGACCCTAGCATGCTTTCTTCTAAAAAATGAATTTATAAGGGGTAGAGTAGACCAAACTCTTTTTATTAGAACCCATAAGTCTCATACCCTACTAGTACAGATCTATGTAGATGATATTATATTTGGTTCTACTGATTCAAATTTGTGCAGAAGGTTCTTCAATCTAATGCATTCTAAATTTGAAATGAGTAGCATGTGTGAGCTATCCTTCTTTCTAGGATTGCAAATCAAACAACATGCTAAAGGCATATTTATTTCTCAAACCAAGTATACAAAATAATTGGTTAAGAAATTTGGTATGTCTGAAGCATCATGTTTGAAAACACCTATGGCTACTAATGCTGTATTAGATGCTGATGAACATGAGAAACCTGTTGATCTAACAACATATAGAGCAATGATTGGCTCTTTACTATACCTTACAGCTAGTAGACCTGACATAATGTTTGCTACATGCATATGTGATAGATTCCAAGTGAGCCCTAGAGAGTCACACCTAACCTTAGTAAAAAGGATTCTCAAGTATGTAAAAAGTTGTCCAAATCTAGGTCTCTGGTATCCAAAAGATTCAGCATTTGACTTAACTGGATTTTCTGATGCTGATTATGCTTGATGCAGAATAGACAGGAAAAGCACCAGTGGAACTTGTCAGTTTCTTGGTGACAGACTTGTCTCTTGGTTTTGCAAGAAACAGACATCTGTGTCAACTTCAACTGCTGAAGCTGAATATATGGCTGCAGGTAGTTGTTGTTCACAAATCTTGTGGATTCAAAACCAACTCCTAGACTATGGCTGCAACTTAGAGAAGTCAAAAATCTTTTGTGATAATATCAGTGCTATTTCTATAGCTCAAAATCCAGTCCTCCATAGTAGGACAAAACACATAGAAATTAGGCATCACTTTTTAAAGGATAATGTTGAAAAAAATAAAATTGAACTTCAATATATCCCAACTGATTTGCAAATGGTAGATATTTTCACCAAACCCTTGGATGAAAAGAAACATACCTTCTTCCTAAATCAGTTAGGAATGTTAGATGAAGGAAGTCTAAAATAACATCCAAGATTTTAAAACTCTAAAAATGACCAAGACTAGGCAAACTTCTTAATTTTTCTAGTGTCTAGAGTGTTTCTGGTCTCTGAACTGCGCTCGACGATTTTCCCCCAGATCGTCGAACGGAGATCGACGCTTTCCAAAATCATCGACCAGAGTTCAGTGCTTCTCAGATAGTGCTTAACTATCTCTCCAGGTCAGCGATCATCGAACGAAGCTCGACGATTTTGTTTTCGGAACTATCGTCGAACGGAGCTCGACACTCTCCAATATCGTCGAACGGAGATCGACTATGTTGATGACCTTTCAGTTTCCTTTAGAAGCCCCGATCGTCGAATAGAGTTCAACGATCTTTCCTTTTCTGTGTCGAACCCTAATATAAAATTCATTTTTTTGGCCGTCGTTCTCTCTCTGCGCCTTCATTCTCTCTACTTTTTTCTCCTTCCCTCCAAATTTCGATACACTTGGTCGTTTGTTTGTTGATTTTTGCAGGAATCAATGGCCGTCTCAGTTGTAGTTCTGGCCGTAATGAAATTTGATGCGGGTTTTGACATTGACATGGATTCTTTCAGCACCAGTGATCAAATCTTCCAAGATATACTAGAGCTTTTCAAGGAACAAAAGCTAGTTACAATAATAACTACAAGGATCAAGTTAGCTGCTTATGAAATAAAAGAATGGGTATATACTGCCCACAACCAGGATCAGAATACAGTTGTTGGATAAATTTCAGGAACCCAGGTATCTCTCACACCTGCTGCCCTGACAGAGATTTTTGAATTGAATTATGGAGAAGACTCTGCTGAACTGTCTGGAGAAGAATTTTTTGATTTACTTAATAGAATGGGTCATTCAGATGCAAACCCTAGCAAACTCCTGAAGAAAAATATATCTGTGGAGTATAGATTTTTGGCTGATGTTGTAGGAAATGTGTTATTGGCCAAACACTCAGCCCATGATACCATCTCCAGGTATCAGCTTTGCTTGATGGGTGCTCTAGTGGATAAGAAACAATTGAACTGGGGAGAAGTTTTCTTTGACTTAATTAAGAAGAAGATCAACAAGAATTTTGTTAACTATGGAAGGATATTAAGGTTATTTCTTCGGAATAGATGCCCTGCTCTGCTAGTTTCCAGTGGGGTGCACATCAATGCCTCCAAGAGGTTCTCCTGTGTCCTGTTTGGAAAGTGGGACAGGCAAATAGTGAAGCCCAGCAGGCTCTCTGCAAGTGCAACTTCAGGCACAAGGACTGTTGCAGTCTCTTGCCCTCAAGTCTCTGCCCCTGCAGAAGACTTGCCTGCTTCTTCTCCTCCTCCTCCACCTTTTATTTCATCTCCACCAGTCACATCCACCATTACAGTTTCCTCCACCATCATAATTTCAACCCCATCTCCAACTTCTATCCATTCTCCAACTCTTCCACTAACTGAAGAAATCTTCCACCCTTTACATCACTACCCTCGACAAGATATTGATTCATCATCCAACATTCCATCTTTCAATCTAATAGATGATTCCTTTATGGATGATTCTCCTTCATCCCCTCCTGATCTACCCTCTTCATCCACATCCTATCAACAATTGCTTAAAGACATCATTGCACAACCCACCTTCACACCCTCCATTTCAACCCCATTATCCTCAATTTCCACAATCCCCATATCTCAACCTTTATTTCCACCATCCACCAGCTCTCCACCCACATCTCCAGCTGCTCCACCTCCAGTCCGTACCTCTGCTCAAGCCCCTCTTGAGCATGTAGATCTTCCAGCTTTAGCAGACAGACTCTATGAGCTGATAGCTCCCAGGCTATCACTCCTGTTGGAGACCTCCTTGGCTCCACTTCTCAAGTCAGTTGCAGACCTGTCTGCCAGGCTCTCTTCTCTTTTTCCCTATCAGGCAATCCTTTCTTTTGGGTACCTTGATCCAGCTTTCTCTGAATATAGGCATGGGGAGATGGCTCATGAAGGTGAAAGATTGCCTGCTGCTGCTGCTGCTGTTACTTCAGTTTAAGCTCAAGCCTCAACATCTCAAGTTGCAGTTTTCTCAATGGACCTCAGGTCACTATTATTAGATTTTGATTCTATTTATTTCAGCTATCTTCCAGAGCACACTGCAGTCCAGCCATCTGAAGATCTCTCTAAGGCCATTGTGCCTATTTCAAGATGTGACACCAGTTTAATACATTCTTTTGTAAAGTCCCTTTCTGCTGCTGCTCCTTCAGTTTATGTTGAAAGTACTGATATTGTTGATATTGCTGTTAATTCTGATGCTTTAATATCTGAGGATATACATATGACAGAGACACTTATTCTTGAGCCTGCTGTTATTGTTGCTGTTGCTCCTTCTAGTGATGATTTTCCAGCTTCAACTGATACTACTGCTGATGTTATTTCTGTTACTGAAACTGTTATATCTGAATCTGCTGCCCCAGCTACTGCTGTATATACTGCTGCTGCTACAACTTCTTCTGCCAGTTCTGCTTCTACCCCTCTTCCTGATATTGTTGCTGCTACTGATGCTATCTCTGCTGTTACTTCTGCTCCATCTCAACAACAGATAGACTACCTTAAAAGGATTGATGCCTTATATGATGATCAAAGCTCAGAAAGTGATCAGTTCAGGACTGATTCAGATGACTCCTCTGCAACTATTACAAGGAAAAGAAAAGCCAGAAGCAAGGCTATGAAAAGGGTTCCTCCAGCAAAAGTCAAAGATACTAATGATATTCCTTATTACATACTTCATAACTGTCCTATCACAGAACATTGGATGCAATATTCAAAAAATCAATTGAAGGCCATAAAGAAAAAGAGAAAGTATGACAAAGGTTCCTCTCAGTTCCATCATCATCTTCCTCCTCCTCCCTCACCTGATGTAGGTGCAGGTGGTAGTTCAGCTGTTCAACCCTCTGCCAGAAGCCAAACCTCTTATCAACCTCAAGGTAGATCCCAATACAGGGGAAGCCAATCCAGAGGCTATCAGTCAAGGAGAGGAAACTACAGAGGAAACAAAAGAGAATTTCAAGTCTATTCCAATGGACATTCCAGGCAACACCCTTATTCAAGGGAAGGACAAGCTTCCACTGACTACTTCAGGTCCCTTTCCCTACAAACTGAAAGAGTTAGTCTCATCCAGAGCTCCTCCAAACAATTCCTCAAATAGATATGAGCCTCTAGTTCCTTTTGAGGATCCAGAGAATAATCCTACCTCATAGACAGCTAGGATGAAAGAATTAGCTGCTCTGGACCAGATCAAAAAAGCCAGAGAACAAGGCAAAGACACCTCCAGTATTACTACATTATCAGATCAAGGGAAAAAGGAACTTGAAAGATATTCATCCAGAAAGTTCTTTGATTCTGAAAGCTACATGAAGCTGCACCCTGAAGCTGTAGTGCCCAGGCTTAAGCAACAAACTTATTTAGGTGCAGTTGATGACAGAAGATCTAAAAAGGAAGCTCTTAATCCAAATAGAGAAATAGTACTTATAAAGAACAAGGAAAAAGAGTAATTCTGTAAGGTGACAGTTATTTTGATTTCTGATCTATCTGAGATTATGTCTGTGATTCTGCAATGTTTTGTTGTTATATTGTTGTTCTGTATGTTTTTAATTTTTCCAATTTCTGTAAATAGTAATCCTAACCCAAATAGGGGGAGATTGTTGGAACACCCTATTACTGATTTGGGTCAGGATCACTATATCTCTTAGGAAACCTGTTTTGACCTCATTGTATAGATCTAAAGGTCAAGTAGAATTGAGTCTAAGGGTTAGTAGTTAGGTTTCAAAGCTGCCATCAAGACCAGGTTTTCCTGTTTTGCAGAACAAGTCATTTCGTCGAGCTCAGTACGACGAATCGTCGAACTCCATTCGACGATCGTTGAGCTCACTTCGACGAATCATCGAACTCCATTCGACGATTGTTGAGCTCACTTCGACAAATCGTCGAACTCCATTTGACGATCACTGAGCTCAACTTTAGCAAGTCGTCGAACTCCATTCGACGATCTTCGAGCTCAGATCGACGATCTTGACTGCAGTTTGATTCTCTATCTCCGAGCTCAGTTCGATGATAGTTGAGCTCAGATCGACGATCTCTATTTCTGTCTAAGTCCAAATCTCTGAGCTCAGTTCAACGATAGTGGAGCTCAGTTCGACGTTTTTCTGAAGAGTTCAATGATTTTCAAGATTCAAATTCAGACAGTTGAGGAATTATTGTCAGCATTTAATTCAGAGATCTTGTAGCCATTTTTAATTAATCTGGAGCAAGTTTCAAGAAATTATCACGGAATGTTTTATTGGACTTTCCTCTAGAAGACAAAAGCAATTAAGGAAGTCATTTATGATAGGCCAACGACTATCTTGGACAGTGGATCATTTCTATTCAGACAAAAGGAATAAAAGATTAGATTTTTCATTCCTGCTCAAGAAGAACAAGAAGTTAGACAAATATTCTCTGCAACAACTCTTACAACATCAACAACAATTACAGAGAGTTGCAGACATTCTCAGTCTCAAGATTCATACAAGAGCACATCCAAAGGAGATCAACTAACTGAAATTTTCAGATCTCTCTTGATTTAAGTGTTCAAAGGCCATCATCATTCAAGACTCCAGACACCTCACATTTCAGTTGTTGCTGAAATCATCATTTACTGGAGATCAAATCATTTGAATGTCTATCACCCTACTGCAAAGCTTCACTTCCTGAACAACTCAAGATCTCAGGGGGAGCTTTGACAACATCTACCATCTTCTCTCTGACTGTTGACAGAGAAGATCTACTCATCCCTCTCTCTCTCTCTCTGCTGTAAAGGGTGTTTCAAACTCCCTTCAAAAGTTTGTGATTGGTTTCTGAGACCTTATCAAAACTCAGTGGTGGCAAGACACCTGATCAAAAAATCTAGTTTTGTTTTTGAGCACCTTATCAAAAGCTCATTGGTGCCCAGGATACCTGATCAACTCATCCTGTAGTGGATTCCTACCTAGGGTGGTAGAAGAGTGGATGTACCCAGGTTGATTGGGGAACCACTATAGCTCCTTGTGTCATCTGGTTGCTTACTTTATTTTTTATTTCTGGCTGTGGCTTGTGATTGCTTCTTGTTTAGATTACTTTATATTATTTGCTTCCCTGTTCACTTAGGATTACAACAACTGTTGTAAAAAGTTTTTAGCAAGCACCATACTCTATTCACCCACTCTCCCCCCCCCCTCTAGAGTATATTAGATCTAACTTGCACTTTCACCTTAGTTAATACTCTATCCCATCTTGAGATAATTCTAATATCCATCTTCCTCATGTGGTTAATTTTAGAACCAGCTGCTTGTTCCATTACTTCTGGAATAGTTCCAGCTAAGTACAGACTCATAATTCTACCCAGATTGGGCTTCTTAATGCTTTCTTTAATATTCTCAAAAATAACTGCTGGTCAATCAGTTTTTAGTTTAAAGATGATCCTGGTCATTAAGCTGAACATATGAGCTGATATCCTATCATGCCCCCTGGCTTGCACAGAATCACCTTTCCTACCACTTCAGACAAGAACTTTCCTTGCATATTCATGCCTTTCCTGTTAAATACTGAGCCAATCTTCATGGTGGAATCCAGTCCACACCACTGAAGTGCTTCCCTTAGCTTAGAAGCAGGTACATCTTCTTCCTCTTGTGTTCTAGGCAGGTGAAGAACTTTTCTTAAACTCTTCTGGGTAATTTTTACCTTTACTCCATGGACTGTGGATCGAATTTTGAGTCTAGCATGATCTAGGGTAGCAGCACCAAAGAATTCTAATGTTTCTGTCTTCTAGATCTTAGTTGGTTCAGAAACTAGAAGTTCCAACCCATTCTCAGTAATTAGGGTTACAACATCCTTAATTTCTCGTTCCGCATGGTCAAATGCGTTGCGAACTAGCTCATATCCTTCATTGACATTCTCTTCAAGCTTGGGCGCCATTAGGGTTGAGTGAAATCTTTAATTTAGATGAGAGAGATGTCGACACAAAGTTTTGGTCTCGAAACTATGGAGAGTGTGTCGACAAACAATGTTGTAGACCTATTTATACCTTTCTAAAAATGAAGGTGAAAAGGCACGTCATAATCCTCTAAATGTGTCGACACTATTGAAAAGTGTCGACACTGACTACTAATGTCTCGACATAAGTGTTGACTTCTATGTGTCGACACTTAGACTTCTGCGCTCGACGATTAGTCGATACTTTACTCGACAAAATCTGTATTGAACCTAAGTGTCGACACCACTTCTGGATGTGTCGACACCTACTCTGGATGTGTCGACACCTACTCTAGATGTGTCGACACTACTTCTTTGAAGTGTCGACACCAATTTTTTAGATGTGTCGACATCATTTCTCTGGAATGTCGACACCACTTCTATGTGTCGATACAGACAACTCCTCGTGTCGACACCATTTTACTTAGCCTATTTTGTTAAACTATTCTAAGTTCAACATTCCTAATTCAATTTTAAACTTATTGAATTTAGTTTCATCTAGAGGCTTAGTAAACATATCTACAATTTGATAATCTATTTTAACAAACTCTAGTGAAATGTCCTCTTTCTCTACATGTTCTCTAAGAAAATGGTAACTAATTTCTATATGCTTACTCCTACTATGTGAAACAGGATTATTAGCTATAGAACTTGCACTTGTAGTATCACAAAGCAAAGATGTTCTACTTACTTGAATATCATAGTCTTCTAGCTGGTGCTGAATCCACAATAGCTGTGTACAGTAGCTTCCTACAACAACATATTCTGACTCAGCTGTGGAGATTACCACACTGGTCTGCTTCTTACTGCTCCAAGACACTAGTCTTCCACCTAGAAATTGACAGGTGCATGTAGTACTTTTTTTATCTTCCTTACAACCTGCAAAATCTGCATCTGAATAGCCTGTTAGTAGAAAATCTCCATTCCTAGGGTACCAAAGGCCAAGATTAGGTGTGCCCTTAAGATATCTCAAAATCCTTTTTACTGTAGTAAGATGAGATTCTTTAGGGCATGCTTGGTACCTAGCACAGACATATGTAGCATACAAGATATCTGGTCTAGTAGCAGTCAGATATAGAAGGGAGCCAACTATCCCTCTATACAAAGTTTCATCTACAGGTTTCCCTGCATCATCTTTGCTTAGAGACACACTTGTCCCCAATTGAGTTCTCATGGTAGTGGATGACTCCATACCATACTTCTTTATTAACTCCAGGGTAAACTTTGACTAGAAAATGGACAAGCCATCTTCAGTCTGTCTTACTTGGAGACCCAAGAAGAACTTAAGTTCCCCCATACTGCTCATTTCAAATTTTCCTTGCATAAGTTTTGCAAACTTACTACAAAGATTACTTTCAGTAGACCAAAATATTATGTCATCTACATATATTTTGACTAGGATAATCTTTCCTTTGGATTCCCTAAGGAATAGAGTCTTGTTTATTTTCCACCTTGAGAATTTGTTCTCAATGAGGAAACTAGACAGGGTTTCATACCAGGCCCTTGTGGCTTGTTTCAACCCATACAAAGCTTTCCAAAGTCTATAAACATAATCAGGTTTGAGAGGATCAACAAAACCTGAGGGCTGCTCTACATAGACTTCTTCCTCTAAATTTTCATTTAGGAATGCTGATTTTACATCCATTTGGAATACCTTGAAACCTTGATATGTTGCATAAGCAAGGAACATCCTAATTGCTTCCAGTCTTGCTACTGGGGCAAAGGTTTGATCAAAGTCAATACCTTCTTCCTACCTATATCCTTTTGCAACAAGTCTTGCTTTATTCTTCACAATGATCACATTCTCATCCAATTTGTTCCTAAAGATCCACTTTGTTCCAATGATGTTGTGGTGTTTTGGTTTAGGAACTAATTTCCAGACCTTGCACCTTTTGAACTGATTCAGCTCCTCTTGCATAACATCAATCCAATGTGGGTCTAGAACAGCTTCTTCAAATTTCTTGGGTTCTACTTGTGAAAGAAAGCTAGAGCATATAACTGTATTCAGATTCCTGATCCTTGTTTGTACTCCTTGTCTTGGATCACCAATTATCTGATTTACTGGATGATCCTTTAAGTGTCTACTAGCTAGAGGTAGTCTATCTTCAGGTTGAACACCTCCAGTTACTTCAATATGCTGCACCTCTTGGTCTTCTTCAGCATCTGGAGAGTCTTATACTCCCCCTGGACAGCAGCCACCATTTTCTACTTCCTGATTTGCAGTAGAATCTTCTGTAATATTAAGCTTGTCCATACTCTCAATTATACCTGTAGAACTGCAAGCACTACTTGGCAACTCACTGTTAATCAGTCTTGTTTCATCAAAGACTACATGTACAGACACTTCTACAACTTGAGTAATCAAGTTGTAGACTCTATAAGCCTTACTATTGTTGTTGTATCCAACACAGATCCCATCCTGGGATTTGGCAGCAAACTTAGTTAGATAAGACTTGCCATTGTTAAGTATATAACACTTGCAATCAAAGATCCTAAAATAGGATAAGTTTGGTTTTTTGCCCTTCATAATCTCATAGAGTCTTTTTGTGGCTCTTGGTGATAGTAGCCCTATTGATCACATGACATGCAGTGTTTAATGCCTCAGCCCAGAAATATTCTGGGAGAGAAGTGTCACTCAATAGAGTTCTACCAGCCTCTATCAATGTTCTATTCTTCCTTTCAGTAATATCATTTTGCTGTGGTGTTCTAGGTGAGGAAAATTCTTGACAAATCCCAAATTCTTCACATAGTCTTGTCATACTTTCAGACTGAAATTCAGTACCATGGTCACTTCTGATTTTGACCACTGTACTGTCCAACTCATTCTGAATTTGTTTAACAAACCTATATAAGACAGTTGGGGTTTCAGATTTTTGTCTTAGAAAGAACACCCAGGAATATCTAGAATAGTCATCTACCACCACAAAAGTGTAGACCTTCCTACCTAGACTATGAACTGGCATAGGACCAAATAGATCCACATGCAAGAGGTAAAGACACCTCACTAAATCCTTATTTTCAAGGCTATGAAAGGTGGATTTGGTCTGCTTGCCTTTTTGACAAGCTGAGCTTATCCCATCCTTTATACACTTAACTTGAGAACCATTCCTCACTAACTCTTTGCTAAAGAGTTGGACAATAGTCTTATAGTTAAGATGGGCTAGCCTCTTGTGCCATTTAACATAATGAGAGGATCTCTCATCAGCTACAAGACAAATAGGAGAAACATTGTTCTCACACACAAAGTTAAGACAGTAAACATTTCTCTTTCTATATCCTGTCAATATGACCTTTTGATCACTTGATCTTTTGATATGAAATCCATTCTTAATAAATGAAATGTCATATCCTAAATCACTCAACTGACTTATGCTTATAAGGTTGTGTTTCAAACCCTTCACATTAGCCACTTGAGAGATAGTAATCTGGTTATTAGAAATGTTACCAAATCCTTTGATGATTCCTTTTTCTAAACCACCAAAGGTTACTTTAGGACCATCCATGATAGGTGTATAGTCCTTCAGCAACCCCCTTATTCCAGTCTTGTGTTTGGAACATCCACTGTCCAAGTACCATATAGGGGCATTGCCACTTGGAATCACCTGCAATAAAGACTACTTAACCTTAGAACCCAAATAAGTTTTGGGTCCTTGGTTCATATTAGTCTGAAACTTGACAAATCTACCTGTAGCTCTTCTAGCAGACAGATTGCTACTCTCCTTGACACTGGAATTGTGCCAACAATCTAAGGCAAAGTGGCCTACCTTGGCACAACACCAGCACTCAAACTTATTATACCTTTGTTTAGGTATAAACCTAACTGAATTGTCTATAGCAGGCTTCTTGTTTTGTGCTGGTGCTTTGCCTTTAGATTTGGACTTAGCAGTCCAGACAGTTTTCTTAAACCCTAATCCAGCCTTATCCTTTTGTGACACAAAGTCATCTATTAAGGGTAATACAGATTTGGGCTTAGAAAAACTAGCCACAATCTCTTTCTCTTTCTGAAGTCTAACCTCCAGATTTCTAATCTGATCATTCTTGAATGTGATTGTGCCTATTTGAATAATAGTTATGTTTTTCAATCTGGCAATCTCATTCAGTTTTTGATCCAGCAACTTCTCTGAATCTAATGCAGCCATCTTAAGATCTGCAATTTCCTTAGCCTGAGATTTGGCCAGGTTCTTGCTCTTCTTAAGTGCCTGCAATAAATCTCTATATTCATCTATCAGCTGATGAATATCACCTTCAGACTCAGACCCATCCACATCACTTGATGCAGATGTTGCTGACTCTGACTCAGTACTGCAATCTGAAAGACATTGTACGTTACTAGGACCAGGTTGATCCTTGCACTTGTCTTCTTCTGACACATCCATCAATCCCTTGCACTGATGGTCTTCTTATTCATATATAGAGTTCAGCACCTGGAGAAACTCTTCTTCTTCATCTGCTACATATAGGCCAATGTAGGCCTCAGCTTCAGATTCTGACTCTAAAGTAGATTGGTCTGACAAGGTCTTCTCTTTCTTAGCAACAAAGGATTTCTCCTTCTTTCTTTGGTGTTGACTCTTCTTCTTATCTGCAGTCTCTTTTCTTTTTTCTGGACACTCAGCCACAACATGTCCAGGTCTATTATAGCAGTAACAAACTATCTTGGATGTTGTAGATTTGCTTGGCTTAGACCTGCTCCTTTCCTTCCTGAATGACTTCCTCTTTTGATAATACTCATCCTTATGCTGAGATGTGGAAGGCTTAGACTTCCACTACTTCTTCTTTAGGAATCTCTGAAACTGTCTTGTAAATGCTGCAAAATATTCATCTGAGTCACTGCTATCTGAATTCTGGTTGTCTGAATTATCTGAAGCAGTTTCAGCAACAATCTTAGGAGGTGATGGAGACATCCTCCTATTTTTTTTAGTGTCTTCAACCTTGAAGGCCACTTACTTTTCTCTATGCTCACCTTTTGCACTTTTCTCTTCCTCTTTCCTTGTCATTAGATGCATCTCATATGACAGCAGTTTTCCAAACAAGGTTGGTGGAGAGATATCTGCAAGTTTGGCCACTTCCCTAATGACACAAATCTTAGTGTCCCAATCCTTTGACAAGGATCTTAGGAATTTATCATTCAGTTCATAGGTACTGAAGATTCTTCCATTGGACATCAACTCATTTACAATCCTATAGAACTTTTTATAACACTCAGTTATACTGTCAGACTTTCCTTGTATGAAACTCTCATATTCCTGGTTTAACATAGATTTTATATCTTGTCTTACTTCTTCAAAACCCTCCATGTAGACTATTAAAGTATTCCACATTTCTTTGGAGGTCTTGCAGTGAATCAAATTTTGAAAGGTTGCATCATCTATGACACTAACTATGATATTCTGGGCTCTCTTATCCATAGTTGCCAAGATGATCTCATCCTTGGTCATCTCAGAATAATCCTTGGGAATTCTTTGGTCTGCATCCAGAATTGACACCTTCATTGGAATATAAGGACCTTCCTTTACTGTGATGTAGATCCTTGGATCGGAAGCTTCCATAAATAGCCCGACCCTTTCTTTCCAGATGCCAAATATCTCCTTTCTGCATATGGGTAATTTCATAGACCCTAGCTCCTTATGATTTTCACCTGAACCCATTTTCTTGATTCTTGAATCTGCCTTATGGATCTTACTCTGACTGTTAAGTCCTTCTTTGAGTAACCTGACTCTGATACCACTTGAAAGAATTAGTGCCTAACCACCTAGAGGGGGGGGGGGTGAATAGGTATAATTCTTGATTTTCTTTTAAGGCAGAAAAGCTGTTCAGTTAACTAATAATAAACTACAAATTCTACTGCTAACACAGTACATCAATCACAAAAACAATCAATCACAGAGTGCACACAGTTTTTATAGTGGTTCCCCAAGGTCTGGGTACATCCACTTTCCCCCTTCGCCTATCTAGCAGTGTACTAGATTCAGCCTAACTTATGCATTTCACCTCAGATCTTACAACCTAGAACCCCAAACAAGGCTCCTACAACTCAGGCAAACTGTCCTACCTCAGCCTTCAACAAGGCCTACACTCAGAGATCACAATCTCCTATAACTCAGGCTCACAGCCCTACCTCAGCCTTCAACAAGGCCTACCACTCAGAGAATTTACTCTCCTACACTCAGCCTTTATAAAACAGGCTTACAGTCTCAGATCTATAAAGATCCTACAAAAATTTGATTTAACAGAGTGAATAACCACCACCCTGACAGAGAGAGAATGGATGGATGGCTTCTTGATCAGTTCTTGGAAGAACTTGATGGCAGAGATCAACCTCTCTTAGCTTTCTTCAAAGCTTATTGAATATAAACTCAGTAGGGTTGAATCTCCTGAGAAGTTGATCTTCAATCAGCTTCTGACTTGAGATTCAGATCTCAATCTGAATCTTTCTTGGCAGCCTAGTTCAGCAACTGCACTTCTTAGATGGAGCTCTCTCTCTCCAACTTCTTAGATCTTCTGTCAAAGGTCTTCTTATTTTTGTGTTGTTAGATATCTATGTAATCTTCAATAATTCATCTCTTTTCTATTGAAGGAGTAAGCCTTTATATAGTCTTCCTCCATGGTAACCGGCTGAACCGGTTTCTAACAACCTTCTGACAGCTCTGACATTAGTAGTTGACCGGTTAGAAATTGCAGCTGTCAAGTCATCTAGTCACTTCTTGAAATCACTGTCTCTGTCTGAAAGTGTCGAGACTGAACTTCATTATGTGTCGACACAAGTAGACTAAGTGTCGACACAAGTGAACTAAGTGTCGACACATGCCTTGGTGGTGTCGATACAACTCCTTTTATTGTTGTAACAGCTTCTCGACACTGCTTCTTTAGAATGTGTCGACACTGATTCTGTGTGTCGACATAAGCCTTCTTTTCTTTAACTTTGTTGAAACTTGCTGTGTGTCGACACATCTCCTTTGTGTCGACACAAGTACTTCTTTACTTTAACTTTGTTGAAGCTTTGTTGTGTGTCGACACAGTTGATGTTGACAAATACTTCTGTGTGTCGACACTGCCTCTATGTGTCGACACATTTGATGTAGACTAAGTATTCCTGTGTTTCGACACTGCCTTTTGGTGTCGACACAGATGATGTCGACTTTGCTTCTCTGTGTGTCGACACAGCCTCTTGGTGTCAACTCAGCCTTTCCAAGTGTCGACACAATTAAATCCAAGTGTCGACACAGCTTTTCTCCAGTGTCGACACAAGCCTTCATAAGTGTCGACACAGCTTCTCTAGGTGTCGACACATGGACTTAGAAATTTTTCTGCATTTCCTGCAATTACTTAACCTGCACATATACACTCAAAACACATCAAATACACCTTAATGCATATCATTGAGTAGGGTGAGGCTTCTTCAAATCTGGTACATATTTTCCAATGTACCCAACACTCTTCAGCCCTACAGCTTCAGACACACAACCCTACTCTCAGAGTGCTGCAACACTCCTACAACTCAGTACCCTTCTAGGTACCTACAGCTCAACCACCTTTAAGGCCTACAACTCAGTGACACACTTGTCACATACAACTCAGTGACTCTCTAGTCACCTATCTCAGGTACAAGGCCCTACACTCAGACTGGGAGGACAGCCCTACCTCAGATCCATACTTGGATCCTACCTCAGAGAGCAGTACTCTCCTACCTCAGGCAATAAAGCCCTACAGCTCAGATCCACTCTTGGATCCTACCTCAGTACCCCAATAGGGAACCTACCTCAGTGACTAATTAGTCACCTACCTTAGGCACAAAGTTCCCTACACTCAGATTCAGATAAACTGAATCCTACAGAAAGTGAATACAGAATGTTTAAGAAAAATAAAACAACTGACTCAGAGATAAATCTAAGTCTACCTTGCTAGACTGAGCAGATATCAGTCCAGCACTCTTGCTGTAGAAGGAATTAGTCCTCTTCTACAACTAATACCTTTCTAATGCATAGATGAACAACTATCAGCTTGTTGAGTGGATGAATCAGCTTCTCTGTTCCGGAGAGAACTATCTTGCTGAACTTGAAGAGCTTTAGCTATCTTCCTTTGCCTTCTGACTATCTCTGCTGGACTTGAGTGTTAGAGCTTAATGGAGAAGAAGATGTCCAGCCGCCTCTAGTTTTCTTTATGTATTTTCTGCGTTTGTTCTCCGTCATTTTTCGTTGCCCTAATCCACTTTTCTTTTTCCTTTTTATATGCTTTGATTTAAATCAACGACATAATTGTATGTCGGCCCGACCAAGGATTGGTGAGCCCCATCTCCTTTAGAAAAGGACAAAGCAGCTTTCGGTGCCACTACAGCTTTCCCACAATGGCTATATGTAAGTTGACTTTGATAATATATGGAATGGTCATCACTGTCTGGACTTATAAAATATTTCAGAAATCCATAAAGCGTTGAGTGATGTTAAGTCACTCAACGCCATTTGTCTTAGCTCTCAATGCTTCTGGATTTGTGAATTTTCGCTGGAATTGTCTCAGCGGTTCTGTCTTAGCGTTCTCAGCGGTTGCTTATTAACAGCGGAGACAAGCTTCTGTCTCAGTACTTTCTGTCTCAGCGGTCTCAGCGGTTTCTTATTAACAGCTGAGACAAGCTTCTGTCTCAGCGCTTTTTTCTTAGCGGTCTCAGCGCTTTATTCATAACTGCTGAGACAACCTTCTGTATCAATGCTTTCTTCTTAGGGATTTTAATGTTATCTTCTCAGCGGTATCAATGCTTCCATCTCAGCTATCTCAGCTGTCTCAGCGCTTTTTGCCTTAGTCAATTTTTCAGGCTTTAGCTGCGTTCGACGATCTATGGGCTGAGCTCGACGAACTCTGATCTTCTCAGCGGTCACAGTGACTTTTGCCATAGTTAATTTTTCTAGCATTAGCGCGACAAGTGTTGAGCTGAGCTCGACGATCTGTAAGCTGAGCTCGACGAACTGCAAACCGAGCTCAACAAACTGCGAGCTGAGCTCAACGAATTTTGAGTTTACTACCAAACTCATTTTTCTTCCCTGTCCAATCATGGACTACCTGCATGCAAGAACTAAAACATTCATCAAATACATTATGCCCCTTAGCATGATTGGTGATGCCTTTTCAAATTCTGAGGAACATTGTAGGGCATAATTCCCAACAATCTCCCCCTATTTGAAGAAGGCAGAACACCCATCCATGCTAAGGTGCATCTACATAAGAAATATCATGATAGGTCTAATGAAACATTATCATGACAACTAGCCATCCTCGTACAGGATAACTCCCCCTGGATGAGATGACTTACCACTATGATTGAAAGATCAATGGTATAAGTGAATTTTCAATCATTGACAATATGATAGTATGATTAATTAACAAAAGCTATATTAATCTTTTACAAGGTGCACAGTTTGATTAAGATCTACCTAATCATTAATGTAGCCAAACAACAGTAGCAAACTTGTGATTACAGGATTTCTATGAAAGAACAACATATTTATTTATTATAGATACGCAACTGAGAGTTCCATTGTACATTTATGACATCAATATAGTTAGGGCCAACTCATATTAATTTCATTGATAAGGATTTGATGTTACTACATTGTTGATATTCATTACAAGACATTGAATAAATGTTTAAAGAACTAGGTCTTGTAGCCTCATATTAGTTTCATTTTGATGAACTAGAATCAACATCCTTGGAAGCAGCAGTCTTCTTCAAGTTTTCAGCTTTGTTCTCCTGCCACTTGAAGTAAAGGAATGACTTTGGAATATATCTGGGAGCCATTTTCTTGGGGTTGCTCTTCCTTACCAGATTCTCTTTGAATACTCTTTTTCTTAGGGAATTTCTTTCCAGATGCTTTATCCATTCCTCAGAAGGATATACACTATCAAAATCCTTTAAGATTTGTCCATGGCTTACCCAAGCATTGATAATGATGGATTCAGAGGCATTACTTAGCTGTTCATGATCTGGATCATCTCTATTCTCAGCTCTCCTCTTTACCATGAACACTTCAGCCAATTGAGTTCCTTCCCTCTTTCTTATGGCAGCAAGCTGTACATCCTGTGTAATTCTAGCTTGTGCTGGGAAGTCTAGATCCTCTGGCCTCTTTCTATCCAGGAGGGGCAGGTGTAGTGCCACCCCGGTGCCTTGAATTAAATTGAAGGCTTGATCTTCAATGAGTGTTGCTGCCTTAACATGACTGCTCTCCCCCTTTCTGCCTTCTTCATAGATGGTCTTTTGCAGTAAGGTGGTGTTGGCTTCATTCTTGCTTGATATATAATTGAATATTCTCTCATTGTCAGCAAGAAGCTCACCTTTCAGAAGTATTACCTCCTTCATAGATTGGAAGGCAACATTGATGACATGCTGATTTACATGATCTGCTGCACCCTTGATCACCTCATCAGTTGCACTCACATAATTCTTGATATATCCTATGTCAGCTGTAGAGAGTTTTTGGCTTGTGTCCAAGGATTTCATGAGGGTTGTCAGTTTGATGCCAGCAGTTCCAGCCCTATCAAACCAGGTGGTGACTTATTTGTTTAAGTGAGAGATTTCTTCTTCATTTTCATTGACTTTGGTTGACAATTCTTTCCTCAGTTTGGCAACTGATTGATCAACATACTCCTTGAGGGTTGTGGTCTGAGCATCCAAGAGTGCTTTGATTTGGTTTAGAAATTCCTCATTGGAGATGGGGGTAGATGAAGTATGGATTATAGGAGGAGGTACAACATTCTGAGCAGGGATCTGAGAAGGCTCCCCCTTAACTATAACACCTATAGTGGGAAACATTTCCTTAGCTAAAGCTGCATTAACACTACTAAATAAGAGGGTATGGGTATTACCTGTAGTGGGTGCAGACTCAACTATTCTGTTGATAACTTGATCCAGGTTTCTCAAATTCATCTGATCATGCTCTCCCTCGGAATGTTCATCCTTTTTTGGGCTTGACCTATCAAGATAAGTATCTAAAGCTTCAGGAGGATCATGGTTATCTTCTGTAGTAAGCATATCATCAATTGCAGCTACATCATCAGTATCTACCATATCTGCCTCATCTTCTTCAACAACATCTTTTTCATGGCCAATCTTTGACACTTGTTCTCACCTAGGTCTAGCATGGATTTTATCAACATGCACAACAGTATCTTGGAGATGAATGTTTGTAGAGGAATGACTGAGTGATAAGTCAACCTATAAACCAACATCAGCTGGAGAGGATGATCCAAGCTCTGGTTCAGAGCTGGAATTTCTTTCTTCCTCAGTAGGTTTCTTCCTTGTACCCTTAGAGGAGTCCTTTATTCCTGAAGGTTGGCTCATTGGTAGGACCCTTGTGAATCTGTCCAAAGTCTTTATGTCCATTCTTTTTAGGTAGTGAATCTTCACCCCATATTCTTGTTTGAAAGTATTAGGATAGGTGTTCACTAGGTATAAGGAAAGAATTCTGCCAATGTTTGGAGAGGGTATATAGTCTATTAATCTCTGATAGATGACAATTGACCATAAGGTCTTTCTATTTAGGATAATTCTGGTCATGACATCAAACATGGACCTAGAGATTGTGTCATGTGATCCAGGTTTGCAGATAAGGGCCTTCCCTACAATATCTACTAGCAGTTTGCCTCTCTGATTGAAGAATTTCCTTTTAAGAGACCCAGATTTGCCTCATTGTATCCACACCATCTGACAGCACTGTCTCTATCCGTGACGGCATGATATTCTTCTTCGCTAGGGTTGACATAGGGTATATAAAGGGCCTTTCCTAGTCTCTTAGGGTTTACCTTTATTTTGATGTCTTCAATCATAGACTTAAGATAGTTTTGAGAGGAGGACACTTTAATGTTCAAGAAGAATTCCACTACCTCCTTTTTAAGAATGGTGGAGGGTTCGAAAATGGTGTAATCCAAGCCTGCGACCTCAATCATCCTTAACACAACCTTAATCTCAGGGGAGGCATGACTGAATCCATCCCTCACAATTTTATATCCTTCCTGGAGCTCCTTGATGACACTTGACGCCATTGAAACAGTGCGGCAAGACGCTGAGAGGGTTTCGGTCTCGACGGCTAGGGTTAAGGCATTCAAGAGTGGTGTGACTTTTAGTTTCCTGTCGCCTTTATATTTATATCAAAAATGTTCAATTATCAATTAAGCAATTTAGCTTAAACTTATACATTTCATTTTAACAGGTTGCTTTATGCTTCCTGTTATGAAACATGAGATTTAGCGCTTCGATTTTTCTACCTCTCAGCTTTTCTTCTACTTATTCAATGCATGTTTAATTTGTGGCTTCCCTTACTGATTGGATGTACAATCTATTTGACTTCATAAAAATTTTATTAGTTTTTAATAGAAGGGGACCTAACATGTTAATGAGCCAGTTCTTTTGGCACTGCGAATTATGCATTGGTTTACCTTAAAGCTTGCTAATAAGTTATTTGAATTTTAGAGTAAAACCTACAAAAATTAACAGTGCAGATAATTGAATCACTGTTTTTTATTTGGTGTGCTTGATTAGGTTCATCCTGAGCACATCTAACAAAACTTAACAATTAGCAAACTTAATCTATATATAGGAGAGAGAGACTTACCTTGAGGCTTGCTTCCTCTAGCTTTTGAGTATAAAATACTTGACAACCTTAACCGTAATTTGTTGCTTTTCCTGGAGCATATTCCTAGAGCAACTATCATGTCCCAGACATTTGCCTGGAACACCCATTGTCCAAGTATCAAGTCTTATTTAGACAGGTACTTGGACTATCCTGCAAAACAGAATTCATTTACCCTTAGGAACCTAACAATAGTTGGGTCCTAGGTTCTTATTAGCATTATAAAACATCTGCCCAACTCTCTGCTTGGGCTGAGCAACTTTTTATCCACTAGCCATATTCAGGTTGTGCCAACAATCAATGGCAAAATGTCCTACCTTCCCACAACACCAACATATATGAATGTCATACCTCTCTTCATGACAACATAGAATTACTGTCCATGAGAGAAATAAGCAGCTCCAGATTTTGCTGGATGAGCATAGCATGATGTTGCTTCCTTCTTCCTAAGTGAAGGCGCTGAAGATCTAAAAACACATGGTCCAAAATGGGTCAATTGTATTTTTGGAGTCTGCCATCTAGTGGACTCTTTCATCTCTTTAGATAAAGGATATTTGGATCCAAATCTAAAGAATTTATCCTGAGAATTTTGGTTAGAGTGGACAACATCACTCCTTCTAAGATCATGTATCTTTACCCTACTAGTAGAGCACACATTAGATTGATCCTTGATAGGAGATCCAACCTTGACAGTTCTAGAAGGTGAATTTGCCTTTTGAACACTGTCCTTCTTATCAGGGAAATTCAGATTTGAAATGATGATTGATGTGATTAAT